>CAKAOH010020627.1:40404-63131 GCA_916701665.1 Sebastiscus tertius
GGCCCAAAGGAGGACGGTCTGCAGGACAGATAATAATGCACTCAGTGTACTTTCATAGACTAAGCTACTGGAGTTACCCTGCACTATACTCATTTTTAACAGTCTCTTCTGCACTATATTCACTTTTTTTAATAGTCCTGTATCACAGCTGTTACCCTGCACTATATTCAGTTTTAACAGTTTTCTTCATCTCCTTGTATTTCTAAATCTGGTACATTTTTTGTACTTTGCACTACTAACCTTTTTACTGCCTTTTTACTAACATGTTTTGCACTATGGAACTGTGATACTGGAAACTTGAATTTCCCTCAGGATCAATAAAGTTACTATCTATCTATCTATCTATCTATCTATCTATCTATCTATCTCTCCATCTAATGCTTCTGTCACCATCCTAATATAACGTCACAATAGAGGAAAATGGAACTTGTGGCACTCAAAGTATCAATAATATCTGGAAAAACCCAACAGCCTGCCAACAGACTTTTACTTTCTAGTAAACAACATCCGGGTTAACTGGAATAATACACACAGATTTTGCTGTAACAGTATAGTAGTGATCAGTTTTAACAGTTTTTTTCATCTCCTTATATTTTTATATCTGGTATTTTTATTTGTACTTTGTACTTTGCACTACTAACTTTTTTACTGTCTTTTTACTAACATGTGGACACTAACACTATGGAACTGTGATGCTGGAAACTTGAATTTCCCTCGGGATCAATAAAGTGACTATCTATCTAACTGCTTACAGCTAAACCTGTGATGTAACCACAACCGTGTGTCTGGAAAGAAACCTTACTGTGGATTTTTGTTTTCCAAATGTAAATTTACAATACATTTAGCTTTAAACATTAATGGCTAGCGACAGTATAAGTTTCAGCAGCTATTTCAAAACATCATAATGCGTTTTATAGTTAATTTGTGAATTGAACCTGAGGCTAACAACAAGCTAACAAGATTTAGCCTTGTGGTTATTATCCAACATAGACAATACCTACTCTAAAATCAACATACATGGAGACATTACACAGTAATTTAAAGTGTACTTTAATTGTTTAATAGCTCGTTTCCCCCACAGAAACAGTATGTTAGCTACGTGGCTATCATTAGCTAACCAGCAGCGGTATAGTCACCTTGTTGTTAGGCTCCGGCTGAACGATCTGAACAGGCCCAGGCGGCATGGCGACGTCTGTTTATGGAAATCTGGAAGTAACCTGCAAACACCCGACCAACAAGAAGAGTTTATGTAGTTTAAAAATACATAATAGACAGCATATTATGCTGTGAACATGAATCTATAAGAGCTTAAAGTCTGAATTTGCCGTAGTTGACCACTTACCGCGTCGCGCTTTGGTTGACCCCAATGGAGACACGTATTACTTCCGGACACACACGCCGCAGTGCATTATGGGACTTGTAGTACGTTTTTGGCTGGTTGCCAAGGGAGATGTAATGTCAACAAGCTAAACAGCTATCTAAGCTCTCATTGCTGAGAAGTATATAAACTAGCTTGTCAGACATGAGTCAGTTCCTGGGTCGTCAGGACTGTATCGAGAGCCTCAGAAGAGACGTGGTCGACCTTCAAGGTGCGATTCTGGACGTGTTTTCCAGAACCGGACCGGTCCGCTTCTCCTCCTGGAAGTACCCGGATAAACTCTCCTGTAACCTGGACATGGTGGCTCTGCTGGAGGAGTATGACTTTGTGGATGGAGAGGATGCATTCAATCAGCACTCCCACATTGTGTTATTGGAGCTGGTGATTGACAGGTGATTTACAACAACTTACAATGTACTTTTACATTCACATTTACATGTTATATTACATTAATAAATGTTTCTTAAGGACTAAAACAGGACATGTCTATTCTCTCTCCTCTCTTTGAAGACTACTGCTTCTTCTACAAAGCTTCAGTGCTTATGTTGAGCAAATGAGGTGCAGCCACAGGAGAGAACAAACCCAGCAGAAAGGATGCCTGTCAGTCGGTCTTGTAGTCAGAAGCTATTGGAGTAATTTAGTTCAATATGCCAACATTAAGGTAAGCAAACTGATTTATTTAAGTGAATATTAAAAAAAACATGTAAAAAGAATACCAACATATTAAAGGGACTGTTTGTAAGAATCAGAAATGCTTGTTAACAGCGACACCTGTGGCCGTTAAGTCAACGAAAGTCAGCGTTGGGCTCGCGCTTGCTGAATGAGCATCGCTCAAAACAGTGAGGCGACACACGTCAGCTAAAACCACAATATCACTCTATATTTCAGCTGCTTGGCAGTAATGTTAGCTGACCGACGAAGGTCTCTCCATGAATCACTGCAGGTCCTAGGTTTGGCTTTTCCTGCCTCAGCCTCCCGACTGCGATTGGAGGGAACAGGCGAGACACCGGAGTTTTGGTCGGTGACGATAACGTTTCTTGCTGTGGAGCCCCGTCACTTCACAAGACACGGGAAACCTCTGTTGGTCTGGAGAAGCTGCAGCATTTATTTCTTCACAAACGTCCACTGTACATTCACTAGATATTCTCAGAGCTAAACTAACTCTTCTGCAGTGTGTAGTGTGCGCGCATGAACGTGAGGTGGAGTGAGCTGTGAGTGAAGGCAGGCAGAGAAGCAGAGAAGAGCACAGACTCCGGCCCTGGAGACCAAAGCTACAGTCTCCCCCGTGTACTCCGACCGCGGCCAACACTATTTTGCAAGACGGGTTTCTTTTGGTGCTTCCGTGTAGTTTGTGTTGAAGTCTGAGTCTGAACAGCGTAGCCACACGCGAGCGCGCATGGGATACTGACCCGGATTGATTCATACGTGTAAGAAGTTACGAACAGTCTCTTTAGCAGAGAATTGATCTCATTACTTTTTATGCTTTCTTTCTTCTTTTAGGGGACCTACAATGACATTAAGAAACAGACAAAAGCAAAGACATCTGACTGTAATGGGACAGAGACGATGTCATCGGTCTCCCCCAAAATGAGCACAAGCGGAAGTTGCTTATCTGCCTGGTCCTCAACAAGCTCCTTAATGTTTTTGCCACAGAATCATCATCACAACACCCCTTGTCATCCTAAGGTTGACAGCCACAATGTAGGCTGCCAGACCATTGAATCATCCCTTGTCCCCTGCAATGCATGCCACCAAGTGCAATCCACTTTGATAAAAACAGGACACGCTTTGGTGGAACTGCTGCAGAGCGAGAGCCTGCCCTCGTCTCTGCAGCCACTCTTAGAAGCTGTGGAGGACACCCTGGAGCCGGGACATATGACGGCAGGCGATGTTGCCCAGTGGGCCAGTGAGCAGCTCAGAGACATGCGCCGGCTGGCAAAGCATCTTCAGGATGTGCGGGGTACTGTGCAGCCTCTTAAGGATAGACTAGCGGCGGCAGAAGCAGAGCGGGAGAGGTTCAGGTCTGAGCTGGAAAGAACACAGAAAGAGTTCAAGGAAAAGGTGGAAAAACACCAAGTGAACATAGTCCAGCTGGAGTTTTCACTGAATAAAGCAAAGAGATCAGAGAAAGAAACAGAGCAAAGGTTACAAGAGGAACAACGACAACTCAAGAGAGGTGCAGAAAAGTCACAAATAAATATAATGGGAAATCATTGAGATCACATTTACTACTATGTCTTTAATATTTTTTGTAACAGAATCATTGTGCTTGGAGGAGAGTAATTCCAGACTGAAAGAGAAAGTAGCAGTACAGCAGGATGCATTACAAGCACTTGGTAAGGACAAAATATTCACATTTTGCAGAATTGTATGAAATACACTTGTCTTAGTTATACACATAAAATAACCTGATGTGCTGGATGATGGATCAGTTTTATTATGTGGTAGAACATGAAACCAATGTGCTGCAGGAGAAAGTGAGCACCTTGCACGCAGAGGAAGAGGCCTGTTGTAAACTACAGCAAAGGATCCAGCAGTTAGAGAGTCAGATCTCCGAAACTCAACTCCGTTTTGAAAAAGAAAACGCCAAGTATCACAGCGCTTGTCGTCAGCAAGAGGTCAGTCTCATCACTAACACAGAATTATTTGTTATTTTTAGCTGGAGATCACGACAGTATTCAAATAGATTTACACAGGTTTGTTGTTGTGTGTGTGTGTGTGTGTGTGTGTGCGTCTAGTCAATGCAGGCAAAGCAGAGGTCTTTGTTAGAGAGAGTCGACGCTCTCGACGAAGAGTGTGAAGAGCTGCAGAGGCAGCTGGGAGAGAGCGAGGAGAGACAGATCGACCGTCACAATGAGCTGCAACAGATGTCAGAGGAAAAAGAGCAGATGCAGGCTCAGCTCACTCAGCAGCAGGTATATTGGAGGTCATTTAGTGCAGCAGTTCATGATAATACCTTTTTTAAATAGTGGCTCATGCTGTGATGCTTCTGTCCAACAGGACCTGTGTCTGGGGCTCCAAAAGGAGAAACAGACACAGGAAACACACATAGGCGAGCTGAAGAGCAGCGTGACTGAGCTGAAGGAATACGTCCATGCTTTAAGGGAGAGGGAGAGGCTGTTGGTGGCTTTCCCAGAGCTCAGCCCTCTGGCTCAGGTCCAACCACAGAGTAGGCAATTAGTTAATATATGTCTATGCAATATTAACACCTGACTGACATTACGCATACCAACTGTTTGATCATAAAACCCGCTCAGTGCTGTTTACACTTCTCTAAGGGCATCACCTAGCTCCCCATTACCTGGAAAAACAATGTGTGAATCTTGTATCCAGTCATTTATTTCCCATTTGCTTCTTTTTTGAGCGCTGTAGTCGTGTTGTCAGTGTTTACATGTTGTTCATTGCATATTTTCAAGGTACAGGAAATGTGCTTTTGGATATGGAGCAACAATTGCAAGCGAATAACATTCGTATAAAAGTTCTGGAGCAGGAAAACACTACCCTCTACGCCAGCCTTGTGAAACTGAGGGAAAGAGCACAAAACAATGCCACCATGGTAAGACAGATGAAAATAATGTATGTGAATTGATGTGTATTACACATGAATAAACGTTAAAGAAAGAATTACATTCAGCTGCTACATGTTGGTTTTGTGGATATTAGACTATGTATTTTTATCCACAGGAAGTCTCACCTCAGCAGACATGGAGCCTCTCTCTGCCCAGCACACCAGTAGAAAAGCAACAGAATCACCTGGCACAAATGCAAAGGAGTCCATTGTAAGTTAGATTTGTTTAAAAATGTAGCATTATGCATCCATTTTTATAAATAATTAATCATCATGCTGCGTTTCCGGTTTGGCCTTATTTCTTCTTTGTACAACAGGCAGAGCAGCAGTGCGACTGGGCTGGGATACGTTAACAGAGGGAGGGAAGTAAAGCGAGGGGAAAGTGGTCTGGAGTCAGCCGGGTCAGAGGATCGCGTGTCCACTGCCCCCGCCTCCCTCGCCTCCCCCTCATCCCTGCAACTCCACCTTCAAACCCTCCACCTCAACGCTGCCGCTAAAAGCCACACAAAAACACGCAGTGGTTTTCTCCTCTCTCACTCCAAGGGATCGAATCAGAGGAAAAAAACGAAACCCTGAATGCTTAAATGCACTCAAACAGAAGACACTCTTGCAGTTGGAGAGAGAAAGGACACAGCTCTGTTTAAGGATATTCGGCAACAACCACACGACTCATAAAAGGCACAATCCCTACATTATGTAATAATGTCTTATTGTACATTATAGCACACTAACATTAATGCTTTTGTACTTTTACATTGTCACTGCCTTTGTTCAACATAACATTTCTCATTATGTTAAGTTGAATATATATATAATAAACTAATATATATATATAAGGAGGACTGTAATTTTGCTGCTTTTTTAATAGGGTGTTGATGTCTATCGCATATTAGGTTTCTGGATATATGATATGCTCGGTGTATCTGAATAGGTGGCCTTAACATCAGATGAGTCACATGGCTCTGAGTAAATAGGCGGTTTGTACAACCTTGAGTGTCACACAAACAATGACACAAAGAGACAGATGCGTTGCTTTTAAGTGCTATCTGACAAGGAGTTTCCATGGAAACGCCAAGTGCTCACAGGATTCACACTCTGCTGAATCACTACGGACCTTTATTCACACCATCCAAGCTAATCTGTCAGTTAGTCCTCATTAGTGCTCCGAGATCAGGACCAGACGTACTGTAGATATATATGTGAGTTAACGCTTCTCGCTTGTCATCTGTGTGTTTGCACTGCACGTCACGAGGTTTACTTTGCAGTGGTAATTTGAGATGTCATGTGCTCAGGTTTGTAATCTGAGTCTAATAGGTGGCCCTAGAGACTGAGCTTGTGTCAGAGCAAGTCAAACACATCTTCTATTTGTTCTTGTATCTGTTTTCCTAAACAAGTATTAGTAACTAACTGCAAACACCTGATTAACATTACTACATCATAGTAAAACTCTGATTTCTCACCAATATTTTATTATCTGAATGACCACCTGACCTATCATTTCATTCACTTAAAAGACAGCTCATGACCCGAGGGTTAATCCTTAAATTGGGTTAAATATAAAGCTGTGTCACCAAGCATGTAATTAAAGTTCACAAAGCGATTCATTCATATTAACTTTGGCATTTAGTCACGTTAAGCAGCACAAATGAACTTATATTTATGTAACAGACAACGCTGTTTAAGAGACGTGTATTCTTGATGTTTCTTGATGAAGACAGAATTTTTTTTGTGTTGGACACCTTTAACTTATACTTATTTGAATCAATGTTCATCTGGTTAAAACAATGAAAAGAAGTTTATAGAAGAAAATGTCTCTTAATGTTAGAAAATGTTATGGATACAATCAAGAATTGACTAAACATGTAATTTATATTACCGTGGTCTTTCTAAGCAGCAAGAAGCTTGCTCACAGATTGTACAAAATAATATCACATGCTACATTTTTGATAACATTAAAATAATTTAATTATAGGACATTTTAGGACATCAATAAATGCTCACACATTAGCAATAATTTGGGTTCAAAATTTAGCAGCAAGCCATGTGTATAAATGCCTACTAAAGACCAGCACAGATATAATACTAGACATAGTAAAAATTCCCAGATATCCTATGTGTGGGAGCCAAAGTTTGGCATGCCACAACCACTATGGAAATAACTTAATTTTTAGTATTTTTATCCTATGTCATTCTTAAAACTCTATGCATAACACATTGTTTGTGTTATATGCTATTTATAGTTTATTTGATTTAATTATCCATTCGTCCAGGTTCCGTGTTGAATGAATTTGAGTTTAGTTTACTTCTTCTTTATGTGAATATTTAGATAAGTGTGTTATTATGTGAGGATGAGACTTTCTGAAACAGTTTAGAAATATTTTTTATAACTTGTGTATTCTAACTTTTCATAGGATGTGATTCTCTGAGGTGATACTGCAGTCAGATTATTCCACAATTTAGATTTTTGTAAATGCTGCTTCAAAACATTTATTTTTCATTTATAACACAGTCTTTTGCATTTTATACAGACATACACTATAACAGAAGATTTCAGAACTTAATGTGCAAGTACAGAGTACAATACTATACAGAAAAGAATTGGATCATTTATAACTGTGCTTCCTGGCACGAAACAGACAGAGAAAAAAGTGAGAGAACGTTCAGCTTCAGAAAGCACAACGGTATCACCATAAACTGTATCTGTCACTGGCCTCGACATCCAAAGCATAACTGTGAAACAGAAAAATACCAGACAATAGTTTTCAGTGTGCAAAGTTGTACAAAATTCTCTAAAATAATGCCAAAATGCCTCCTACTGTACATTCTCTTCCATGTTTGTGTTTTGGTTTAATATTTAGAAAGCATGAAAGTTTTTATCTAACAGACAAATAAATTTAACAACTAAATCATTAAGACTGATTAACTTTGGGAATCAGTCTGCATTGATTACAGCACGTTTAAGGCCATTGGTTTGTTGTCTACATGCAAACACAAACTGAAATGAAAGAAAAAAAACACAATTCATTGGGATCTTTTAAAGTACATTTACCAGTATGTAATAAAAAATAAAGCCTCATGTTCACTTATGGGCTGTGGGAATGTTTTCTGTATAATACGAGTGTTCTCACGTGTGTGCCTTTCTCTAATCTAGGTCAAACTGCAGACTGGCGACAGGGACTAATGCAAATCTGCTGGGATTACGGAGGCCTCGGAGAGATGAAGCACATCCCGGGTTTAACATAACAACCAAAGTCTGCCTGTCTGCCAATATTCTACCCTGTGTGTGAAGAGTCCCAGGATTCAGTAGGTTTGTGCTTGCTTTATATATCCAATAATGTAATTATCTCTCAGATTATCTCAGGAAATCACAGTAAAAATAAAAGGTTAATAATCTATGTGCTTTGATTCCTAATCTCATATACCAACAGGGGAGAAAGGGTAAAGGACTGCTGTCTGAATGTGCGTGAGAAAAGGACGGCACGAGTGCAAGATCAGTGACACAAAAAAGAACGGGGTCATGGGATGAGATTTAGGAGATTAAGTGAAGCACTGAAGTGTTGTCAGCCACTTAAAAGGTGAACACAAATTACTGATACGGAGAGAAATAGAGGTACATGCAAAACATATATAACTCTAACACATTCTCATCCCAGCTCGTCACATATGGTTGCTTTGTCACGCCCCTTGTTGTCATTTTTGATTTAGGCAGTAAAAGCACTTAGTTAGGTTTAGGAAAAAAAACTACATGGTTGGGTTTAAAACTACTACGACATTATGAACACAGGACACAAACCAACAGCTGATTGTAACGTGAAAGTGAAACTTAACGCACTGGACATGAACAGGATGAAAGGCTTGTGTTTGTTGGACCCATTCACCACTCCTCCTGTGTGTTTGTTCGGTCTTTAAACTACGTCACCACAGCACTTTCTCTGAGCATTTACTGTTGCTAAGGATGGGTTTACATTGTAGTTAACAGAAGCTAATGGGTGCTAAAGGGTGCTTTGTGCAGCGGTATCAAACGCCAACGGCCGTGACAAAGCATCGGTATTTGACACCCTGGGAAAAAGAATAACACACACAAAAAGGACAATCACAACTCAGAAAAAATTAAAGCTAATAATATCTGTATAAAAGCAATAATAGAAAAATAAATACATATCGTAGAATATGGGATTAAATAATTGCCAGAAGCCACTAAGGGCAGCCTATAAGTACCAAAAGGAGGAGATGGACTAAGAGGATCCAAATGATTAGAGCCTATAGTTTCTCCTGAGGCTTTGGGGAGAAGAACAAAAGAAAAAGGCAAAAATGTAAACTCACAAAAGTGTGTGCATTCCTCAGTTGAGCTAATAAAAACATGCAATTTATGAATGCTGAATGTGCTCAAAATGATATCTTAAAAATTACTATTTTGGTGAATGTTGATTTTCCTTTTTAAAAAAACAAATCATCCACTGAGTATACTTAAAGGTTCTCTATACGGAATTCAGAGCATTTCTATTGCCTCCACACGGCTCTCAACATGGTGCCGAGAGTCAATAGAAATGCTCCCAATCTCGCATTTAGCACCTCTAGCTAAACGTTTGTCACAAAGAAAGCACCATATATAACCTATAACAATGTGGATTCTGGCAAACTGGCAAGGTTGCAAGAAAAGAGCTGGTCTCAGAGGATATAACACAACTTTGATGCTAGGAGTTTGCAGGACAGTAATAAAGCTCTCTACTGTACATTTGAGTATTACAAGATATACAAATAGGCTTCACAACGAGACAGAGAGCGTGCATCCCATCCTGTGGTGTGCTTACATTTGCAGAGCAACGAGTACAGACTGTGGCAGGCCAGTCACACGCTAAAGGGAGTGAGATACAGAGAGAACACTAGTAATAGTCAAGCGTATGAGTGGGAGACAGCAGACAATACCAGGCAGTAGTAATGACTATGTTTGGTCACACATCATCTCTTTTCTGAGTGCTCCTCAGCGGTCGAGGCAGTGGAGGGGCTGGTGTGGTGCGCTGAGGCATCCGCCACTTGTCCGTCGGGCTGGACAGACTGCACTGTCTCTACCAGGCTGCCGCTGGGTAGCACCACGTACCGGGCGGCCATGTCTTTGGGCTGCAGCTCCCGCCTGCCCTCCTTACTGTGCCAGATCCCATAGCCAAAATACACCAAGAGACCTGGGAAAGGGACGGCACGAAATTAAAGTCAGGGCACGCTGTACACAGGTAGGTAATGACGAAAGTGTCTCCACGTGGGATGCAAAGCCTTAGTTTGTGAAATGTTGATGGCTTTCATATTTGATTTTCTATGGGCAAAATCAATGTATTTGAGTTATAATAGCTTTGTCTAGCTGATGTCACTTTATGTTACACGTTAGCCAACAAGACCAAGGGTCTGCAGCCATTTATGCTGGCGGCATAACAGTGCTTCAAGACAAATGCTAAAGTCAACATGCTAACATGTTTACAATGACAATGCTAACATGCAAATGTTAAAGGTGAACTACGCCCATTTTAAAAATTCATACATGTTATTCCTATGGTCTAAGACAGTCAAAAAAATATTAGTAAACATGAACAACTCTCTCCCAAATCCAAAAACTAGAGTGCTAAAACTCAAATTTGTGATGTCATAGGGTATAAAGTTATGTAACTGCTCCATAGACAATGAATTAGTAAAGATGCTACAGATGATACTGAGAGCACCCAGAGGAATGGTCAAAGCAACACTACAATAGAATAAAGCTAATTTGGGTATAAAAAAGAAAACAAACGTTCTGTGGGTCCACAAAATCAGTCTCCCATTCATTGTCAACAGATCAGCTCCAGTCTTTTACCCTTTTACCCTGACATCACAAGTTTCTTTTCTAGTTTCTGGCTTTGAGAGAGAGGAGCTCATGGTCACATATATTGATTGAACTTTACTAGCCCATGGAAATAACATATTGGAATTTTTAATTTAGGCGGTGTTCCCTTTTAAGCAGGTATTATCTTTGCCATGTTCACAATCGTAGTTTAATGTGCTTGCATGCTAACATTTGCTAATGAGCAGTAAACACAAATTACAACCGAGGCTGATGGGAAAGCAAATTTTGACCTGATGAAGTCAGACCATCACCAATGTTAATACAGTTCATCCTGAAGGGGACATGAATGTTTGAACTAAATGTCATGGCAATCCATCAAATTGAAATTGAAATAGTCACCAGCTTTACATTGTCAATGAAATCCAGTACCAATGTGTATTTACTCTTTGGATTAATGTTGATTTCTTGGCTTTAACTCCACCCAAACTGAGCCGAATGAAGAAATCCCATGTTTTTTTTTCTTCAGCTGCCATTAAGGCAGGTAAGTGGCCGTTACTTTCTCTAGGGAAGCGCGTCCTGAGAGAGAGAGAGACTAGAACTAAGACCCTGTCAAGTGTAATATTCCACGCGTGTGCATCTTGTTAACTTGCTGCAGTGTGACAGTATTCTTTAAATGGTTTACCGCTCCAGAGAAGCCTTAAGCTAATGCAGCTAATCATGTTTCCCCAGTGATCCCCCTCTTACTGACAGGGCATTAACACTGCTTGACCACCATCTACATCCTGAGAGGGTTAATGCTGACCAAAGGGAAAACATTCTCTATTCCCTTATAGTGCAGACGTTTGTTTAATCTCTACTTATGATGTTGATGATGTTTTATGATGGTGCATTCAAACTACGTACTTGGATAACAGCCATTTCAGGTTTGATTAGTTTGCTTTTAAGTAACCAAAATGCAAATCAGTATTTGTGTTGGGAGGACATTGTAAACCAGACACTTACTTTGAGCATAAATGTATTTGTTTTGTAATTGAATAGAGTTTTAGAGTTTTTCTTCAGTCACTATAATTTTCTTACCTGCGGCGATCCAAACGGTGAATCGAATCCAGGTTAGGTAGCTGAGCTTCATCATGAGGAACACGTTAATGAGGATACTGACAGCTGGAGTCAATGGAACCAAAGGTACCTATACAACAATAGCACATCAGTCATACTGCTATCACAGTTAATGTAGTTTTCATAACAATAACAATTGGCTTCAAACAAATGCAGCAGTTTAATTGATATTAATTGTTGAGCATGATTTTAATGTATGTTGCTGCCAGGACAGTGAGATGAGTCATGGGGGGCAAATATACGTTTATCTGTGAGGACCAAACAGAGTGAAAGACAGCATAATTTAATCACCATATTACACATACAGTTGTGTAATAATTCTAAAAGAGCTCACCTGGAATGTTTTTCTGTTGGTTTGTGGCTCGTGCATCCATATGAGCGCCAGGCTGACAATATAAGCTAAGCTAAAAATCACCAGCAGCATTGCGAAGCTCCAGACCGGCAGCTGCAGCTGGTGGTTTCCAAATTCTAACACGGCGCAGAAGGAGACTGAGCTCACCATCAGAGCCAGCACGCAGAAGCCCACCACCTCGCCCGGCTCACAGTTCCCAAACAGCTTGCCCAGGTACGGTTCCCAGAAGGCCTTCAGCTGTCCCACCCCGCGCGGCTCTCTCGCCGCCTGCCTCTCCACCAACTGGAGTTTGTCGGAGAAGGACTCGTACTGCTTCAGCTCCCCGCTGTCCTCGTTTATGGTCTGAGACTCTGAGGGGGCGGGGGAAGGCTCGGCGTTGGGGTTGGGAGACGTGGAAGCACTTTCCTTGGAGCTGGTTTTGTCGGGCTGGAAGCGCAGGACAATGATACTCGCCGCCACAAAGGTGTATGCCAGGAGGGTGCCGATGGACAAGAACTGGACCAATGCCTCCAGGTCAAAGATGAGAGCCAGGATGGCCATGAGGATCCCAAACACCAGTATAGCAATGACAGGGACTTTGGTGACGGGGTTGACCCGTGCGAAAATGGAAAAGAACAACCCATCCTCCGCCATGGCGTACACAATCCGAGGGAGGGAGAAGAGATTACCTAGCAGCACAGTGTTCATGCCTAGAAATGGGAGCAGACAGTCATTATCAGAACATTAGTCCGAATATAGCACTGTGAAGTCAATACTACTACTTATTGTATTTACTCTAACAGCCATTTAAATTGTACTTCTCAATTAAAGGTTGACACTCACCACAGATGGAACCAACTGCCACAATAATTCCAGCCCAACTGTAACCTCGGCGGAAGAAAGCATCTGATAGAGCTGAGTTGGGGTCCAGTGTATGCCAGGGTACCATTAGCGTGAGCACCGTGGAGACCAGGATGTAAGCTGCCGCCGCCAGTCCGAGGGAGATCGCAGTGGCGATAGGAATAGCTTTCTGTGGGTTCTTTGCCTCCTCACTTGAGGATGCAATGACATCGAAACCCACAAATGCGTAGAAGCACGTGGCGGAGCCCGCCAGTATTCCAGACATCCCGAAAGGTGCAAAACCTCCTTCTTTCTGGCTCCAATTGGCTGGTTCAGCCAGTATAAAGCCAAATATCAGGATGAAAACGATGACAACCATGCTAATGGTGGAGAAAATATGGTTGAGGTAAGAGGACACTTGAACGCCAAAGGAAATGAAGAACGAGGCAACAACTAGAATCCCCGCCGCGAGGAGGTCAGGGTAATGGGCGAGGATGGGCACGTTCCACTGCATAACGTGCGTCTCCGTGAAGTTCTGGATGGCGTGGTTAAAAATGGAGTCCAGATAGCCACTCCAGGCTCGTGCCACAGCAGCGCCGCCAATCATGTTCTCCAGAATCACATTCCAGCCAATGAGAAAGGCCCAGATCTCTCCCACGGAGACATAGGTAAACATGTAGGCAGATCCTGTTTTGGGAATGCGCGCTCCAAACTCTGCGTAACAAAAGGCGGCCAGTAGAGAGGCAAAACCCGCAAAAATGAAAGATATGATTACAGCGGGCCCAACCATGTCTTTAGCCACTGTTCCCGTCAGGACGTAAAGCCCAGAGCCCACCATGCCGCCGACTCCCAACAGAGTCAGGTCCAGGGTGGAGAGGCAGCGTTTCAGCGACGTGGCCATCATGTCATCGTCCAGCGTCTTGAGCCGGTTCAGCTTCTGACAAAGGCGCACCGCCGGGCTGCAGCCTCTCGGACAAGCTGCCATAGCTACAGAGTTAGACAGGCCAGCTGGGCAGGATGGTGTTGAAACAGTCACACTGGATCCATTACCTATCTATCACGCTGACCTGCAAGAGACGGAACAAGCACAATCAGCCTATTGACAAAGGTATGTAGCAACAGGAACAACTGGAACGACGAGGAAAAACTACTGCAGGTGTTTTGGCGTGTTTACTGTGTTCAACATTACAGTCACGTCAACAAACACAGAATAATGGTTAAACTTAAAAGTCCCATATTGTAAAAAGTGAGATTGTCATGTCTGTTATAGAATGAAGCATATTTGAGGGATATATAAATACTGTGAAAGTATTGAAACATTCAATATACGGAGAAATACGCACAGCCCGTATTGAGAAATTGTGCGTTTGAAACAAGCCTTCGCGATTTCTGTCCATTTGTGATGTCACAAATATACAATATTTAGACCATTACACAGTTTTAAACGTAAACATTCTTAAAATGTGTCCCAGTTTATTTCCGGTTGCAGAGTATGTAAATGACATCAGCTGACAGGAAGTAAACATGGACCCAAACTGTTGCCTTGCAAGGCAATTCCGTTGCAATGCACTAAAACGGAGCGTTTCAGATAGAGGGTAAATACAGGCATATTCAATACCAGGCAGTAGTAATCTATTCCCTGTCCCGCCTATGAGGAAAATAAATTTGTTGTTTTTTAACATTACATTAAAGCATGTAAACATGTTCTAGTAGAAACACAAAATACAAGTATGAACCTGAAAATGAGAATAATATGGGACCTTTAATGCACTTTATGTTCATATTTGAGCACACTGTTCAATTCATCTAGCATGAAAAAATAAACATTTTGTAAAGCTTTGGTGATGTAATGAAAATAAAAAGTTGGTTAAATAGGATCAATAAATAATAGTAATAATGACAGTATAGCACAAAAAAAACCCAGCATATTTACTTGCAGTTAATCATAATAAATAATCCCAAATTAATTCCACAAGACGTTTTTAAGATGTAACCATGTCTATATCTGGATGTTTTACCACTCGATTTGGCAAAGAGGCCTGCATGTGTGGCACTGGGCACTCATCACAGGCCATAGTCCACGTCATCTAAAAGGCACTGATGTGTAAAATAAAAGCTCAGGAACAATAGAAGATGTAGATGATACATTTTCATTTGTTTGACTGCCAACAACGTGTTTAGACTGCTTTTACATCATCAGACCCTGTATTCATCCTCTTGGTCTGGGCGGTGCAACATCCGATTCCTGCCCTCGATACCAGGCATATGGCGACAACAGGACGCCTCCGCTAGAATTACGTAACGCTTTTATTCCCCTCTAGAAATAAAAAGCCCCGCCATGAATAACGAGATGCGCTTCACACTATATCATCTCCAGTATATATTCATGACCACATACCGCAGACAACGACGGGAATAAACGTTTTAATGTCAAATTAATAATTTAAAACAAAATGGAAACGAGGAAAAAAAAAGAGGATCGGTGTAGTGCATGACTTCCCCTCACTCCTGGATAAGGCTGCTGGATGCAGAGCGTCTTAAATTCGTGAGTGAGCAGGTGTGATTATAATTTAACCCCAAAAAAAGAAAGACCTCAGTATTAACATGAGAAATATACAATAGTTGCTTTACCTTTGTTGTTCAGGGTCTGTCATTAGTGCTGCAGGTCCGGTGCTGCTGCGGGAAGTTGCCTGGTTGGTTCATCGTCTGGTGATGTGATGATGGAGCAGCAGAAGGTGCGCCGACGACTAAAAACCAACATGCGCTGCCTGGACGGCTTCTTAAAGGCGCAGTCACCTCTATCACCTCAGAGGGCTTCCCCACTGCGCCCCATGGCCCCACCCATATTATTACAGCAGAATCATGGGGAGATTATCCGAAGCAGGTGTTACAGCGAAATCTGTGACAGCAGAGAGTCAGCAACACACGAGGTCACCATTTCTGAAGGCTGTCGTCAGAAAATGTGACCCCACTGTACCTATATTTTGCTCTCTTTTTTTTTAGTTTTTGTAAATATATCTTTAAATTAAAAAATATTAAAGCTGCAGTGGGTAGAAATGGAGCAAATATGATTAAAAAAACAGTTATTTACACACCAATTATATAGGGCTCTTGGGAATATGTTGTGATTATGTATGTATGTGTGTTTGAATGGATATGTACAGTATGTATATGTATGTACTGTATGTATGTGCATATATATATACATATATGTATATATGTGTTTATGCAGGTATATATATATATATATATATATATATATATATATATATATATATATATATATATTTAACCTATTTATTTATTTCCCATTATTTAGACATTGTGCGCAGCTAAACGCTATCCTGTTTGTTCTTCTCCTTTCCCTCTCTGCTACTGTAGGTGTGTACCCCATGAATAGGCAGGTGGGGCGGTAGGTATAGGTGGGATGGTGGGGCGGGTAGGCACAATGTTTATTGTATATGTAGGAAAAAATGGAAACACTCTTTTAAGTACATGCTGCTCATTACATCATGCTAGACATGTACATTCCTTGATCATGTCAAGTGTCAACGTCTCCAAATAAAAGTGAATTTAAAAAAAAAAAAAATGATTTTTATAAAACGGTCACTATATCCTGACAGTAGTGCATGAAACAGGTAATCTGATTAGCAATAGCTGAACAGGTGCGTGTTTTAATTGATTCTTCATGGAGTGATGAGGAGTGGTAACCTCCCATTGAAATAATTTAACTAAGTCAGTGCTACACAAATACTGCACTGAAAAAGCTTTACAGAGCTCAATTCTGTTAAATCCATCACAAAAGCCAAACATTTTTTTGAGACCTTTCAAAGATTTGTTTAATGACAACAAATATCCATATAATGGGAAATCAACAAAACATTTTTTTTTAATGCTACCATCCATACTAGTTTTGCTCATATGTCAGTAAGTCAATTGTTCATTGTTGTTTATTTAGGTGGGGCGGTAAACATTAAATAAAACTGACATATTAAAAAAATATCAATGTAAATGTGAAGGGGTTAACTCAAGATCTAATTTGCTTCCCTAGTATCCACACAACTAAAACAAACTGAACAGGTAAAAAAATATTATACACAATAAAGGAGCAGCAGTAGCAAAATTTGAGGAAAAAATGTGCAATACTGTTCAAATAAATAAACAATAAAGTGTTCAAAACAAAGCCAGAACATTGGAACTGACACTTCAGTCAAAGGCATCAGTGAGAGAACATCTCACTGCAGCAAGGTCACAGCAGTAGTCCCAGTTACAGCCATCTCTGTGTCCTTAAGCAACATGTTGACCCTCTACTATTTAATTTCTGGCAGAGTCCGCTCCCTCAATACTCTGCTTAAATATGTATATAATTTGTCAACAACTTCCTAATTGCACAATGTGCGACATTGCAGTCAAGTGCTTTATAATCCATGTCGTCACAACCCGTTACTGCTCTCTTCCAGGACTGCAAACATTTTACTTGTACCCTCAAGAGCCAGCCTTCTCCTGCAGGTTTTGATGGTGAGTATTACACTTATAACAACATGTTGTTATAGAGAACAATGCCACATGTTGACTGACACATGTTGAATCTAACCATTACTGGAATGTGAGAATACGCAGTCTGTGGCCATTGTATAATTTGTTTTCCTCCTCTCTTTTGTCACAATTTGGCCTCTTCCTTAAATGAGTCCTGATTGGGACTCCTTCTGTTGAAGCTTTAGGATCAATTCAAGTAGGTTCATCTGCATTGTCAGCTCCTGCAATAACACATAATAAAGTTGGAAGAGCAATTAGTTAAGGACATACATCGCCATCTGCTGGACATTTGTCTGCATCACACAAAGTGAATGTTGTCTATGCTACCCTACCATTTGTGGTGTTAGTTAGTATGCATTTTAACTACAGTGTAGAACAAGTGTGGACAACCTGAGGATTAGTGGTGATATAAAATCCAGGGACTCCTGCTTTCTCCAAGGTGTTCTGCTGGTCTATCACTTTTTGATCCATTTCTGCTACAATCTTCTTATCCATCATCCTTTGTTCCTCTCGCACACGAATTTCCACAGCCTGATGACACAACACACACAACTATTAGTAAACCAAAAAAGAATATAGCAATAAACCATAGCCCTTTTAGTAATAAGAGATATTGGGACTCCAGTGTCTTACCTCTAGCTCTGCTTGTTGATTAGATTTGAGAATAGCGAGGTTGTGAGACTTGCATGACTGCACAGCATCTTTGTTCTTCCGTACAATATCTTGTTTGAGTGCTACACACAAAAAAAAGGAATAACCAGTCAAGCATCATATTGACATTTTCAACTACAACCTTACACTGAGGGGCCTGTACCAGCAAGCAGATATAGTTATTGATTTAAGATAAGATATTCCTTTATTAGTCCCGCAGTGGGGAAATTTGCAGTGTACAGCAGCAAAGTGGATATTGCAAAAAACAAGATGCATCAGCTAACACAGTAAAAAAAGAGCTAAACAAAGTGTAACAAAATATGAACCAGATGCATCTTATTTTTATACATTCCTTTAATGACAGATGTTAGGACCTGGACACTATTTTATTTGTTCTGCATTTTACTGCAGTCAGAGGCATTCATTTAAATCCAGTGACAGATGGGACTTCAGTCTCTCTCTCTGTGTTTGAACACTATGAAGTGTAAGTGGCAGAAAATCATCTGATGTCAGAGGAGAGATGAGGAGTTTTGTTGTGAAACAATTTTTTGAACTGAGCCATGTTGGTTTTTGAAAAAGCTGACTTTTTTTAGAATGAAACGGATTACTTTTCAGTTGCAAGGAAATATAAAAACAGAAGCAGTATATACAGTATTGACAATAAACAGACTATTAACAAAATTGCACAAGTGGAAAATGATATTGCACAGTGGGAATGAAATTCCACCTTAAAATATCAGGTTATTGTCAGTTTTTTTTGAGAGGATTCCTGTTTTTGAATCAGCAATTATTCAGGTTAAAAGGTATGGGCTTGCTTCCTGCAACAGGCCCCCTTTCTTTAGCATGTTTTCCTGAGAGAAAGAGAAAGAGAGAGCAGAGAGACAGAGAGAGAGAGGGGGAGAGCAAACCTTGGTGTTCACAGTGCAGCTTCTGCCTCTGGTTGTACAGATTTTTCTCTGTGAGGTGCTGAATATCCAGGAGCCCCTGCACAATATCATAGACCGTCCCGTCTATGAGAGCTAGAGCCAGGTCACCCAGTGTGCTGTAGGACAGGCGCTGCTGGAAGGAGCTAAAGAGAGAGAGAAAAACACAACAATTATCAGCAGGATGTAGTTTTAAATCACCTTAAAGCTAAAACTGACAACCAGTTAGTTGTCTGAAGGTAAGGCAGCATCACCTTGGTAAATCCTTGACTAAGGTTTGCAGCTCAGATAACAGGTAGTAATGTCTTTCTTGATGCTTCGTAGAATCGCTGCCAATGACTCCTGGATAAACATCCATCTTCTTAGTCGCTAAGATGAACACAACAACAACACATGTTGGTCAACACATTCAGCTAAGCTAAACTAGCTAAAAGTAGCAGGTTAGGCTGATTTAACTCTATTATAGTTTTCAGAAACAACATATGTAGGTTATCTGTTGGTGAATATGCATCTATTGATGTCCGTTAGTTAACAAACCGCGGTAAAAGTTACTAAAAAACAGCTTAACTGATTGTTTTGTATCTGTGTTTGTAATTTAGCTCATTAGCTACCATTCACTCCGAGAAGGACCCCAGGTAGCTGTCCGTCAAGATGCCTGTCTGTCTGTAGCTGGCTGAAAGTACCAGGCTTTTTCTTATTATTATTATTTCAAAATGACAGTATCCATAGTAACAGCAGACAACATTAAAAACATTTACATACAAAAGAAGCATAGCGAAAACATAAACAAAGAGCTGTGCCAAACATAAAAGGACAACAGAAATTAAACAAAACCAACATAAAATAAAAAATAAATAAATAAAACACAATAAAAAAAACACAATTAAAAATAAATGAATAAATAAATAATAATAAAAAAGACCACTTAAGAGTATGACAATAATTTCACTTAAAAACTTTAAAGATATTGCATACATTCATTGCTTTTTTATTTTGTGAGGAAGAAATTGTTGACAGATATAATTAACCATTTCTTTCATAAATACAAAGAAATTAGGCTTTTTTTGGGGGGTAAATTTACACTTAAGAATGTGGAACTTCACGAGAAGAATCAAAATTAAATGAATAAGAAAAAATGCATTACTGTCTTTGTCACTGTAACCATAGCAACCAAATATAATATTTCTATAGTACAGTGCAAAATCTGAGAAAATATTAACAAGTATAAAATTATTGACATCTTCCCACAATTCACATGTAAATTTACAGGACCAGAATAAATGTTTTTTTTTATTTATTTTTTATTATTATTATTTCAAAATGACAGTATCCATAGTAACAGCAGACAACATTAAAAACATTTACATACAAAAGAAGCATAGTGAAAACATAAATAAAGAGCTGTGCCAAACATAAAAGGACAACAGAAATTAAAAAAAAACACATCAAATAAAATAAAATAAAAAAAACACAATAAAAATAAATAAATAATAAAAATATATAAATAATACAAAAAGACCACACGAGAGTATGACAATAATTCACTTAAAAACATTAAAGATATTGCATACATTCATTGTTTTCATTGCTTTTTTGTTTTGTGAGGAAGAAATAATTGTTGACAGATATAATTCCATTTCTTTCATAAATACAAAGAAATTAGGCTTTTTTGGGGTAAATTTACACTCGTGAATGTGGAACTTCACGAGAATTAAAATTCAATTAATAAGAAAAAAAGCATTACTGTCTTTGTCACTGTAACCATAGCAACCAAATATAATATTTCTATAGTACAGTGCAAAATCTGAGAAAATATTAACAAGTATAAAATTATTGACATCTTTCCACAATTAACATGTAAATTTACAGGACCAGAATAAATGAGAGCAAGTTTCAGGATGTGATTTCTCAGAAAGCAGTATGTAGGTTATCTGTTGGTGAATATGCATCTAATGATGTCCGTTGCTGTCCGTCAAGATGCCTGTCTGTAATGGCGCGTGCAGTATAGTGATGGGAATTCCGTCTCTTTTTAGTGAGCCAGATCATTTGACTCAGCACACCAAGAAGATCCGGCTCTTTCGGCTCCCAAACGGCTCTTCATTTTACCACTTCTGCCTTTTATAATCACACTTGCTCGCTCTACATAGAATGAATGAGCATCGCTCAAAACAGTGAGGCGACACACGTCAGCTAAAACCACAATATCACTCTATATTTCACCTGCTTGGCAGTAGCTGACCAGACGAATGTCTCTCCATGAATCAATGCTGATCCTAGTGTTGGCTTTTCCTGCTTCAGCAGGAATATTCACTAGATATTCCCAGAGCTAAACTAACTCTTCTGCAATATGTAGTGTGCGCACATGCATGTGAGGTGGAGCGTGAACGCGTGAGTTGTGTGAGTGAAGACAAGCAGGCAGCGGAGCGGTCTGAACAGCGTAGCCACACGCGAGCACGCATATGCGCGTGACCCGGTAGATTTATACCTGTAAAAAGTTACAAACAGTCCCTTTAATTTAAAAAAAAAAGAAAAGAAAAAAAACGGCTCTCGGACGGGAGCCGGCTCTTATCGATCACTTAAAAGAGCCGGCTCTTTGAACCGGCTCGTTCGTGACCGACACATCTCTAGTGCAGTAGCGCAATGTGTTCGCCAGGTGGCGCATTGCATCACAGCAGGGACCTATTATCAGGTATGACCATTACATTTACAGGCATTATAAATTAGCATTATCTAAAAAAAAAAAAAAAAAAAAAAAAAAAAAAAAAAAAAAAAAAAAAAAAAGCAATAACGTCAATTATTAACAGAGACTGAAGGATGCCAGATAACAGTGAGTGCTGTTGTGACTGCATGTTTATTTCAGATAATGGACATTGTCCCACTACTACTGTGTTCAACCTGCTGCTGGACTGACTGACTGACTGGACTGACTGGGCTGCATGCGCGCCTGTGTCGCGCGCTACTCGTGGGCTGTGCGCCGTCACGCGCCATGAAGGTGAAGAAAACTCGGAGGGTGAAGAGCACTATTTATAAGAGCGCCTATTGGAACAGGAGGAATTGGGATTAATAGCATACTCGACTAAAAAAAAAATGGCCAAAAACACATCTCTTTATTTCAGAATAGTCGAGGGCAGGAACCTCCCAGCCAAAGACGTGTAAGTAATGTATGAATGGCATGTGCTTCTTATATGTCTTGGAATATATATATATATATATATATATATATATATATATATATACACACAGCCTCAACATTGTTTAATAGCTTTAGGTTTATTAGATAAGAGAAAAGTTCAGCCTACATTTGCTTATTATTTCTGCTATCTCCTGTAAATTAGGCTAATTGGAGGAATTAGAGGTGAGATCAGGTCTGTCTACTCAACGGGAAATTAAATTAAGCTATAACCAGCGGGGCAAATTGACCATGCTAATAAGTCTCATGCTGTCATATCTTTTTTTTTTGTCACCTTTAAGCTCCGGAACCAGTGATCCATACTGCATTGTAAAAGTTGACAATGAAGTTGTGGCCAGGTGAGTTCTCTCTGATTATAAACTGCATAATATGTGCATGAAAATGA
>CAKAOH010020628.1:0-49311 GCA_916701665.1 Sebastiscus tertius
TCTGACTTTGCTTTCCTGCCTGCTCATTATCGCTGCCTGTTTTTGTTTTTTGCCTGCTCCATTTTCTGGCTTTGTTCGCCTTTGATTGACAGCCCATTGCTGACCTTGAATAAAGACTCACTCAGTTGACCTTACCTGCTCTGTCTCCGAGGCCTGCTTCTGAGTCCAAACATCGACTACCAGAAATGTTACACGAGTGTTCATCCAGAAATACAGTAGCTTTCATCATGGGGTCATTAAAGTTTCAGATGTATGAAATGCAAAGACCAAACAGAATCTTAGCTAAAAGTTTACTAAATTAAACATGTTGAACAATCAGAAACAGATAGGGGGATTTTGCACACTACAATGAAGTATACACAAGTATTTATCTTTTCTGTCTCGTCTCCTGAATCTCTGCTCCAAACCTCCCCCCTCACGCCCCATAAGATTAACACTCTTGTTCTTATGAACGCACTCTACACTGAAACACTGACACTTCAGCGAAACACAGATGGTGACCTTTTCTCCAACAAGCTGGTATTTCACTGATGAAAACACTCGTGTTATGTCACCCTCTCACTTCTAATCACAGTAAAGACCACCTTCTCAGTCTTTATTAGGCTTCTATTGTTGTTTCCCCCATTGAAAGTTAGATTTCTGTTAAGTAGACCTTTCAGCATCCCAAACAAATCACTGAAAAGGTGAATTGTTGGTCATTTGACTGCTGTATTGACACACATGGTGGACTGTCGATCACAGGTTGTTAAAGGGGCAGAGCAGATCTATGATTAAGGGATTGCCTCCACACGACAAGTTTTTGATATTTATTTTGGGTAAATTAATTGTTATTTTAATCAGGCAATAAAAAAAGAATCTTTAGAATAATCAATAAATTAGTCGTCGACTAATCAAAAGAAATATCGTTAGATTAATTGATAATACATTTTTAGGTGCAACCCTGTATATTAATGCTCTGAATTTCAAATTTAGCACCCTTAATGTGCCACTGAGAGATTTGTTAACCGAGCTCTTTGTAAGGAATCACAGTCTCTGCACAGTCTCTGCTGCAGCATCACACACATACAGTAGCAGCTTGTGTGCGTTTATTCTTCCTCTTGTTGTTGTAGTCTTTTTATGCTCTGCTGCTCCATCCTCGGTGTCTGTTTCCAGCGTCTGAGTACTTCGGTTTGACAGACATCATGAAACCATGTTTAGCAATTTATATGCAAAGCAGAGAGAAGAAGAAAACATCTACTGGAATGATACACAGTTAACACGGAGAGATGTAATTGGACAGAAGGTTTCTGGTTGTGCATGTGTGAGATTGCTTTGCAGACAGAAAGAAGACACGAGCACGTACACGCACATGTACAAGTTAGACATCGACAAAGACAAGAGACCTTGTGAGAGCTCTTTAGCAGAGGTCGAAGGTAAAGATGATGCTCAGAGAAGTCTATTCATCAGACCGGAGCGGGGGCTCTGCAATCCTTGTCTTCCCCTGCAGGCTGTTGAGAGCGGAGGAGGAGGAGGATTCATCTGATGAGGTTTAGTACAGAAACTGAAGAGAGTGTGTGGTTTTCTGTCGCTGCAAGTTTGTGCGTGGATGTATGTACAGGAATTAAAGGCCCATTGATGTTTGTATATGGGTCCTATCTGCATATACGCATGCATTAGTGTGTGTTTACGTATGTGTGTGAGATGTGTTGGTGTACACTGCAGTGTTAACGGCTGACCTTGTTCAGTGACAAGGTCATACCACCATGCAAATTTCCATAAAACCATTCGCTTAATTTGTTTCTGCTGGCTTATCTGTATATTTTCCCTCCACAGAAGGAAATCTCAGCCATTATGTAGTAGTCACCCAAATGTCAAAGGTCATAGGATCACGGGCAAACACTGAGTATGAGTATGATAGTAAATAATATGCTGTAAGCAACCCAGAGAGCATCTGGTGATATAACTTTTGGTCTTTGCTGTTTAGAGGAAGTTGTTGAAAAGTACATGGTTGGACCCATTAACTGCAATAGTGGCAAGGGGTAATTTGCTGTGTTTGGTGATCCTATAAACACTCCGGCGGTCGGAGTTCAAGTTACATGAGCTCCTCTTGATGGCCGCCGCCAGACACTTTTTCCTTAGTGATTCCTCAATAGGTATAACTTTAATATAAAACTGGAGACTTGGATCTTGGTGTTGTTATCAGTACAACCAGTCACACAGCAGCTCTTTGTATGTCGGGCAGGTGAACATTAACATTAGACCCCTGATGGCTGCCCCGGTAGACGTTTTTCCTTCAATACGTAACGTTACGGAATACCGAAGTGAGCTTTCCTCCGCCACAGTCATGTAACGTTACAACAATTTAGAGCTGTCACAAAGCCTTGCATCACTTTTGATTTTTAAGGCGTAGTTGCTAAATATATATAAATAATTCCTTAGAGTGTGTGTCGATCACCCTGTTGTTGATCAATTCATTTTTATCGATCTGTGGAGCATGACAGCTCGCCATAACCACCCGCTGCTTTGCTAGCGCTGTGTGACTAGAATGCTTTTGCCCACCAGGCCTGGATCCATAGTCTCCTTCTGTTTTTAGCAAAGACATGTGATCCCCTCTGAATATTAAACATTTTTTCTGCGGTTGGTGCAGTTTAAGATGGAATGGCTTTGGAGCTCGGCTCTGCGAGACATGCTGTGCTTTCTGCCCCCTAGCTGCGTGCACATCTCTGTGATGACGTTGCACAGAAACTCGTCTATTGACACATGTTTACCCAGTTGGAAAACAAACCGAGCCAATCAGAGCTCAGAATTTGGACCTCACAGGGCTCGAGATTATGGGTTGCCAGGTTGCCATTTTGAGAAATTGGCAACCAATTCTTGAGATCAAAGTGAACCTAACCATATCATGCCTACCGTTTCTTAACAGCTTATCTATAGATCATATTTTGCAGTATACAAACCTGATTCAGACCATAAATCACAAAAGAACAGCAGTGCTGTTTACAGATGTGGCATCTCATTGAGAGGCCGTTCATATTGCTCGTTCAAGTGATGTCATTTCATCATGTTAAAAAGTTGGTGAAGCAGTGAGGGAGTATCGGCTTCATGCTTCTCCAAAATCCACCCCAAGATGAGACAATTCTTGTTCTCCATTATATTATGACGCCTCCTCAAGGCCAACTGGTTCTCTGCAGCGGTAGCACAATGGTTCACATTTTTTTGGACTGGTGGCCCTCTTCAAATGAAGTGTCTCCTTGCAAAAGCTCATCACATGAATGTGTGTAAAATTGAGAGCACTTCAACCAAAGAGCTTTTTTCTCTTTTTAAAACTCAGATTGCTTCATGTGACTGTCTGACTTCAACTGTTTTCATTTCTACATTTAAATGTCATCTAAATCTGAGTAGCAGATACTTTTTTTTCTTCTCTCCTGTCGCATTAATCACCTTATTACACCTCGGATACATCTTGTGACGTGACCCCAGTTTGGAACCACTTTGTTCAAACAAACAATGAACAACAAAACAAAACATGGAGACAAAGTCAGTTTCCTTTCGTTAGTAATCCTCTGATTTCAAACACACAAAGCAAACTGTCAAATGCGGCTTCCATCCATCCTTCTAGTCTTGTCTGATCTGGTATTACTAAACACATCAGCTTTGAGCTCCAATCTTACCAACCCTGAGAGAGAGACAGGAAAACAGAAGAGAGACAGAATCACACAGACGCACACTTGTACAGAAAGACCAGCGGAGAGTGAAGTAAAGGAGGCTCTAGATTGGGGCTTAAGAGCTCTCATACATCATCTCATTACCTCTACACACGCTGTGTGCGTGTGTGTTTTCTCACATTCCTCCTTGTGTGTTTCCTCATTTGTTTCTGCGTGTTGTCTGATGTTTGCGTACATGCAAGAATTTGCATGTTTGTGCATCTCACGCGTGAGTAGCCAGGAGACAGATGCTATTATTTGCATGTAAATGTTTTCTCTGCCGAATTCACTGCTGCCATCCATCACCAAAGACTTCTACTGTCCTCAAACGGGCAAACGCCGGTCTTAACTCCTGCATGCTGCTGAGCTGCCTAACACAAGTTTACACACCAGTGGACTAGTATCAGAATGAATGGTATCAGAGTCTCCGATTATGTCTGCTGTGTCAACGTGGAACACTGAGCAGAAAAGTAGACTGGATGAATGATGGGGGGCACAGTTGCAGTTCAATCAAGAACACTGAAGATGCTGGTCGATAACATAATATCAGAGGAACAGCTGAGTGCACGGAGGTTGACCAGCAGAGTCTGCTTCGGGGAGGACATTTGGCAAACTGCCCGACAGTTCTGAGATGAATTTTGAGGATGGAGTAGCAGAGCAGCTGTGGTTTGGAGTTACACGTCTATGATGATTAAAACTGTTTCCCTGATTTGATTTTGATATGTCTTGACTATAAACAGACAACATATTATCAAAAACCACGTAGTACTAATTTGTAAAAGCAAAAAAGGTTTCGAGAAAAATTGCCGCCCAAATATTTGTTTTTTTGTCAACGTAATTCAGCAACACATTGTGATCTTAGTTAAATGTTGGAATAGTCAACAGGTTGGAAAACACAAGACTAGATGTGAACCACAATCTTTCCTTAACTTTAACAGTTTGGCTGATTATGTTGCCTAAACCTAACCACACATGAGACTCAGGATGTCAATGTCCTGATCTTTGTACACTCTCCCTCCATTCAAACTACCTCTTTACAACTTGTGTGCGGTACAAACATCTAGCGCTTCATCAACACACACAGTCATAGACAAATATGTTGATTTGATCAAGGCTATGATTTTTTTTTTTACCTTGCACAGCATCCCACGGAACTCAATCTTGTCAGGCTTCAAGTAATGCGTTTGTGTCCGGCAAGTAGGGCTGCACGATTATGGCCAAAATGATAATCACGATTATTTTTGATCAATATTGAGATCCCAATTATTTATCATGATTATTTATAGATTAGGGACAAAATATTTTTATTGCAATTTCGCGTTTAAATCAACAGAGCGCTGCGTTCATTTCCATGTTGTGCTTCAGTCCAACCGTCAAAAACTCCAAATGTTATCCTTTTACTCTGTTATTGTCATATATAGTGGTTATTTGCATAAAAATGCACAATTCAAATGATTAGGAAATAAATAATTGTATTTTGATTTGAATATTTGCTTTGATTGAAAAATATTGGCATTTGTAGTTCTAATTATATATCATAATTTGCTTAGAGCTAGTGTTAGAGGTTAAACAGGTCATATCTCTCTCTAATATCTATTTCATATTGCTGTGAAAACATATCCTTCAAACAACTGGATTTATTCAAGTTTCTCACCAAAAACAACATTTTATAAGATCACATTTCAACGCATCATGATAGCATTATAATTTACCATTGCCCAATACTCATTTGTACTGAGTACAGATTGAACACACCATAATGTAACTCAATGGATCCTCCGTTAATGGGGCTGTTTAGTGCCGTGCTGTCGGCAGACGAGCCGGTCACTGTGAATACTCTGAGCAGCATCGTGGGAATGAATTACAATATAATAAGTGTCTGATTCAGTTAGTTGTTTCAAATGTTTTTAAGGTTGTTCCTCCACGGCTTATTTTGGCCTTGCAGTATTGACAAATTGCAGCTTTATGTCTTCTTCACTCACACTGAAGAACTTCCACACCGACGACATGCATTTAAAATGTCAATATCACAGTCGATCATGTTCACTTAATTGTGGGAATCCCAGATCATGATTGTGATTAATATTCGATTAATTATGCAGCCCTACCGG
This sequence comes from Sebastiscus tertius, assembly GCA_916701665.1. Classification (NCBI taxonomy): domain Eukaryota; kingdom Metazoa; phylum Chordata; class Actinopteri; order Perciformes; family Sebastidae; genus Sebastiscus; species Sebastiscus tertius. Next base: position 5,795 of record CAKAOH010020628.1, read on the forward strand.
CAAGCCAGATCACTGACTAATCATCATCCTGTGAAAAGCTACTGGCAGCTACAGGCATGGCTCAGGAGTGTGATATGACACAGATAGGCAACTGTTCGTTCTAAACAATAATGGCGGCTCCTGAAGAGGTTAGCATAGATGCTGTAACAGCATTGGTTATATCAGAACTGGAGAGAGTTTCTTCATTGAAAGAAGAGCAAAGAACGCCACTGAAGGTTTTCTTGATGGAAAAGATGTTTTCGCTCTTCTCCTGACTGGTATCAGCAAGAGTTTGATTGACAGATGGTTCATCCAATCACCTGCCAAGTATTTTTTTGAAAGTGCCTGCCCTTTTCCAAACAGTTTCTAATGACGGTTTCTCAGATGATTCTGTGAAATAAACTATCTGATGGGTCAGGTTAATGATTTTTGGAGATGGCCTAGATCCTGTTCAGGAATATTAGGGTTTTTTAGAAGGATAAATTGTGTGAAATGTCAAGGGATTCAGAGTCATTGCCGCTGCGGTATGGACATTTTAATCTATCGTGTTGTTGTGGTGTCACATATGCACAAAGTCATCAGGATCGCTCAGAGTTCATATGAACATATGTTCATTTGCACGATGTGTTCAAGAGTTATAGCAGTTTGTGTCAACAAGAGAAACTTAGAGAGAAACTGTATGTGGCATTTTAAAAACTAACTCATGAATAACTTTTTGGGGCCTCATTCAAATGTCTGATGTACCAAATGTTGTGAAAACTGGACAAAATTTACAGAAGCATTGGTGTGAAAACTACTTTCCAAAAAATTAAAAATGGCAAAAAATCTGTTTAGCCATGGCTGACACTGAGCATTTGTCTTCAAACCGGCGATCCAGGAAAAAAATACCACTTTGCTTTAACACCTCAGAGTTCAGGAGTTATGTGCCAAAACTTAAAGTGCTTTGTAATTGGACATTGGGGCGTTATTGAATCTGGAGATGCACCAACCACTAATCAGTTGTTCCTTGGCCTAACTTTCCACCAAATGTCACTGAAATCTGTTGGCAAGTTTGTTTTTTTAAATATCCTGCTAACTAACAAACACACAAAAGGTAAACATTTTTCTCACAGTACACTATTGGCAAACCATATGCATCAATTTAGTATTTCTGTTCATTTCTGCTGGATGGTGGCTCTGTCAATGTTTGTCTGTCACTGCTGCTTAGCTGTTCCCTGCGAGTACCTCCAGAGAAACCAAAATGTGTCACTAAGATTTGTTCAAGCGTGCATTTTCTGTTTGAAGCTTGGAACACATCACACGATTTAGAGCCCAATTATAACCCCGTTTTGACCGTGACAACGGGTTTTCAACATTGTGGAAAGTCTGCAGTGGTCTGCAGAAAATAGGACGGGTCACCTTGGACGGTCGACACACATCATCTTCAGAGCGTGTCAGGCTTTTGGATTCAAATCTCGGCCTTCCAATTGAGCTACGCTTTCAGAGCAGTCGAGATGATTTTAAACATGTCTTGTTTTCAGGAATGAAATTGGTGCAAATTTTAACGTAATCCTGTAGTTTGAAGTGTTCAACATCTGTAATCTGAATGCAGTCTGCTTGTCTATGACAGTAATCTGCAAAAGCCAGACATATGAATGTGTGATGAGTCTTTCCACAGTCACATAGGGTTTTAAAGTCTTCTTTGTTTGCACTTACTGGGTTACTTAAGTGCAAATAAAACACTCCGAACAAAGCCCCGGTGTCTCCCAGTGAGAGGACGGTGCTGCTAGTCACTCATGAAGGCACTAAATGTAAAATGTGTTTCACTTTCGCTGCCCTCTTCATCGTGGATTTTATGTCATTTTGAGGGAAACATCTTTGCAACTTTTCGTCTGTGCTCGGATTAATGTGAACATGATCAGACAGACATTTGTCAAATGTGGATGTCTTTTCTTTTTGTGCACGTGTCTTGCTCTCATATTTTCTTGCTAGATAACAGCTTGGCTGCAAAAAAGGGTTTCACTCGCTCCGTTTTTCAGCACACACACAGATGCAGGAGGCGCAGAGATGTAATATGTAGTGACATGTTTGAGTGGAGCTCAGAGACAGAGTGAGTGAAGCAGGGAATGTCTTTTAATGTAACACCTACTCATCTACATCAGAAACAAACAAGTTGAAGACAACACCTCTTCAGACAGGCTTACACACTGACTCACACAAGTACACACACTCACTCAGAAAGAAAGAAAAGGCTGCACTGCCAAAGAAATACACTCCGTATTCAGCCATGTTTTCAGATATGTATATGAATTCAAATATGGAGGCAATTCAGACGCATAATTGCTTTGAATAAATGTTATGTGACCTTCCCTGAATTGCGAATTAATAGAAGACCATGAAGATATTATAAATCTGTTGCAATGCTAACCTCTGCAGAACATACTAACACAATATCTTACCCATCATTTTCACATGACAAATTAAAACTTTAATAGCATTGTATTGTCTCTGTGCACTTACTGCCATAAACATAAAGTCTAAAAACTTTTTTCACCTTGGACAATTACCAGATCTTACAGATTTGTTGGCATTGTACTTGTGTTTTTCAGGTTACTAATTACTGAATCAGTGTTGTGACTGCAGAGTGCCACTCAATTAGCGCCACTCTGCATCAAATGAGCCGTTGTGCGGAGTGAATGGAGGCGCTGCTATCAGTGGAGAGTCAATGAGAAGGCGCAGGCTATAGAGACGGTGTCCGTGATAAGAACAGGTTGCTAGGCACCCTTTTTTCTCTCCTCACCTCTCTTTCTCTTTCCACTGGAGCTCACTATGTGTCTGTGAATACTTTATGTACAAGGAGCCGGTTTATGTGTCTATGGAGGATGGGGTGGCTACTGGAAAGCAAAAGAAGTCAAACCACTGACTCCGGAGACACGCTGGGCCCAAAAGTTTCAGTGTGAGTACTTAAATTAAAGGAACAGGGTTAAATATTTGGGGGACCTATTCGCAGATATAGAACTCTCCATACAAAGGATGAAGAGGAGACTGTAAAATGATTCCAAGCCTATTAAATAGCTCTTTTTCGGAAGATGTTATGCAGATAAGGCAGAGTCAATTATCTTACCGGCCACTTGTAATACAGCCTGTTCCTGTCCCCCGTCGACAGATTGCCAAACCGAGTATTAATAGAAAAGGTAATAACTGACTCTATCATGGAATTATAGAGGAAAGTTTTAACCAATTTAGCCTCCTAAGGAATGGCAGTAATTGCTAGGCTTTTTTTTTTTTTTTTTTTACAGATTGCCTGGTATTGTTATTGAATTTCATTTTATTATCAATTAAGGTACCCAGTTATTTGTAGCCCTGAATTTGTTCAATGATCTAACCTTTAATGACTTACCTCTAAAAACAAGGAAGCAGTTTCAAGTAAATGTTAATCAGCACATTGTGTCTCATGCTCAAGTCACTGTGGACTTTTTCTGTTTTAAAATCAAGACCTCGCTCTTTCCATAACCATAATGACTAATTCCATAGTCACTATAAGCGAGTTTCTATAGCAAGATGTGATATTTTGGTGTAAAACAAATGATATACGTTGTCTGAGATGATTTTACTGATCTGATACTGGTCAGTATAAACATTATTTAACAGCATTTCCTCATTATGTTAATAGATTTCCTTCAAAATGTATTTGCTGTTGCAAACTGACATATCGATGTAATATCTAGGAGACAGGCTCAACCCTGCTTATCACCCAATGCATGGTGGGATACCAGGTATAGGTAATGGATGAATGGATGATGTGGGACCTTTTGTAAGTGGTTTCAAAAAGTGATGGTTAGGGCTGACACCTAATTGGTTGGTTGAGATATATTGAGAAACAATGAACTATTTTCCCTGAGGGGAAAAAGTTGGTTGATACGCTCTTGTCATTGGTCAGACAATTGCTGGTGTTACTTTAATAAGAATAAAAACGCTTCTTAATCCATTATTTTCAGGGACAGGACGAATGTGTGTGTGGAAGAGAGAGACGGAGTTGATGTCTTAATTGAAGGGTTACTTGCTTTGCTGCTGTTCAACAACAAAGAACAACATCATTTTAACAATTATTTAGTGTAGATCTTCCCACTATGAGATGGGGGAGAAAGCGAGCGCTCTGGACCGCTCCAACTTTAGCTGTTCCTCACGGGAGGAACTTTGGAGCAGTGCTCAGTGTCTCTGTCCTTGTCTCTCAGACCCAAATCCTGAAAATTGTGATACTATAATGCACAAAGTTGGTGGTTATGAGGTTAGGATCGTTTGATTAATGCATATTCTTTTGTAGGTTGGGCGATGCAGATTGTCTCTCTAAAACCTCTTAAAAACCTCTGACCTGTGCATCACTTCTTGATAGACTTTGAGTGTGAACCACAGAATCAGAATTGGCATATTTTAATATGTTTGGCCTCATAAATAACCTGTTTTGTTTAAAATACAACTGCAGGCACTACAGCGTATTCTATTTTTGTAAATCATATGCGCTCTCGTCAAGAAACGCTCTCTCTGAAATGACCTGTGATTGGCCAAAGTCTCCCGTTTTAAAGCCTGAAAACAGAGCCATGAGGAGGTGCAGAAGTCTAGTTTTCTCTCAGAACACTTGATTTACAATATGCTGAAAAGTTATTATGGAATTTTTACCCAATGATGCTAAAAATATTCTGCCTATCCTCGCTTTAACTTTGATGTTAATATGGCACACTGATTAACAAGAAAATTTAAAGTTTGCCAATCCCTGATCTATAGTAACAAGTAGATTTATTTTTCGATTGGTTGAAGAGTAAATAGAAGTTTACCGCCCTAGTGATGGTAATAACATGCTAAAAGTTACTTGCCAACTATTGACACAAACACATTTATAACTCATGGCCAATGAGCTCGCCATATTGGCACGGACTATCTTTGCTACTAACAGATTATTCAATGGTTGAAGTAAACGCTACAACAGCTGCTCACACCCTTGAAATGGCTGCAGTCTCTCTCTCAGTTTTATTTCCGCCTGTCATTATCACAGGGATTGGGCCCTAAGTGGCTGCTTCCACACACCGCTTCCTAAAGTAGCTACACATCGGTGGAGGGATGACTCTGTATGCAGCTTGAAGACGGAGGCATTTAATCTTTTTTAACATCTGGAGAGAATGTGAATGAGCTGCAGTCTGTCTTTGAAGCTGCTCTTGTCTTTTCTTTTTTTTTTTTAATATCAAATAGCTGTCTGATCTGCACAAGACGTATGAAGATAAAACACTGAGTGTAAACTGGGTATTCATGTTTCGCTTATATGTATAATCACACATGAGTTTATGCAAATGGAAGTTGACTGTGTGTGTGAAAGAGAGAGAGAGTATGTGTGTGTAATTGGTGATTCTGACCAGTTTGCTGGATTATTCAACGGCAAAACAACTGCTACGGACGGCTGAACAAACCCATTACTCTGGCTCAGTGCCTCTGACACACACACGCACACACACACACACACACACACACGCACACACACACACGCACACAATCAAAACTCAACAGTGACCCGCAGTGACTTCAGATTACTACATGACCTGCTTCATACTCCATGGGAAAAAGGCAGGAATGAAAGAAGTTGTGGAGTGGAATGTTAAAAAAAGTTGAGATGGAGAGGACTGGAAGAAGTACTACTTGAAGTTCTGGAGGAAATCTGAGATGGAGAGACTTTGTTTTAAATAAGAGCAAGAGAAAGGGGAGACAAAGTGTGTGTGAATGAATTAATTGTCTGTGTCTGTTGTCACCAGAGGGGGGCAATAGAATATTTCCAATCCAAGCAGCAACCCTATCTGCCCTGTCCTATCATCTACAGGTGTGTGTGTGTGTGTGTGTGTGTGTGTGTGTGTGTGTGTGTGTGTTTGTTGGGAATGTGGGCATTAAATTGAGCGATGGAGTGCGCTCATTGATTTCCACAGTAAAGGAAAAGTAATCTTCTCTGGGCTGGGCTCAACGTGTGCGTGTCTGTCTGTCTGTCTGAGTGTGTGTGTGTGTGTGTGTGTGTGTGTGTGTGGTGTGTGTCAGTATCGCTCTCTGATTGAGACACTGGTCAGAAAACAGTATTAAAGATTTTATAGTCTCTCCTTGTAGATATATCACTCCCAAATCAGTTGATAGCAGATTTATAATTGCAGCAATAAAACAGGAACAGTCCAAACAGAAGCCTCGGTAAGCCTCACATGCTTTTTATTTGCGAGGATGTGGAAGGTTTCAGGTCAGGTTTGCCTCTACAGCTCTAAATTGCTTTCCAGCGAACTGGTACATGACATTTTTCAACCTGTAGAAAGGAGAAATACGCTGTTTGCCTCAGAGAGCAAGTCGTACTGTATGGGCGAGTAAAGTGTCAGTGGCTTGTAAGATTTATAATGCTCTGTCTGAAATTGAGGCAGCTTTTAATATGAAAAGGGGTCTAAAAACCTTTTTTTACAAAATGAACACTAGCACCATCCTCACAGCCCCTGACAAACCGGTGGATATTTAGACGTCCCTATACAAACACAATCATCTCTGATACAGAGCTGTCTGACCTCTCCTCCCTCTTAGAGCTTTGCGTCCTTTAACACATCACAACAGGAGACACACTGGGAAATAAATCATTGGTTGTATTATTTTTTCTTTATCTATTAGTAGTGTTCAAGTCCAGAGACACACAGAGGACCTTAGTGATGAAACATAACCAAGGTTAATTCAATATAATCTGCTACAAGTCTGATTTATCGGTTTGTCAATAGTGCAGACAGACACTCTGTCTGGAGATATTTATCTTACTGATTTAACAGCATATTGTTTTTATAATGTATCATTCATTCGAAGGCTGACATTGTTTAGACACATGTAAACATATAAATCTCCCAATAATGAATGGCGGTGATGGGTAAGGTGATAAACAGTCTGCATGTGTGTGTGTGTGTAGACGTGTGAACATGTAATGAGGAGTTTTATATCAGGAGGAAAGACATATCAAGATGAACGCTTGAGACAGTAAATGACATCCAATAGATAAGTAATTACTAGCATGCAGTCTTTACACTTGCCTTGGCCCGTAGACTTTACATTTAGATTACATCATGCAGTTAAATATATTTTTTTGTAACCTCTGGGAAGGTTTTACAAATATAAAACCTCCATGGATTCAAAATGCACAATATAAATGGTAGTAATCAACCTTCGAAGTGTCAATTCAACTGTTTTACGGATGTCTCTTTATAATGGTGATCTATGGGGGGGAAAAGCCTTTTCAGGCCGTGTGGGACGGCCACTGGGACAAATTTGTAGCAAGGCTGTGTGACGGTGCCGTATCCAGCTCTCTAAATACATCCACTAGTGAAGCATTTAGCAGCTAAAGAGCCAGAGATTTCCCTCGGGACCTGGCAGAGACCAAAAGCAGAGCTAAAAAGAGGGGAAATATTGGACAGAAATAGGGTTGGGCAGGTGTAAAAAAAATCTAAGCGGTTTGATATTTAAGCCAAACAGCAGACCATACCTGTATACCGAATTTTACCACTAGTTGTCAGACACGACTCAGCAGCCTCTCCACCAAAACTAAAATGAGATTAGCTGGACCGCCTTAAAGTCAGCCCCCCTTACGTGAGCCTGGGCTGTTGTTGTCGCTAGCTTCGGGGCTATCCCCCTTCACTTTAATCAGCAGGTGCTAAAGAAGACACGGAAACTTGGCTTTTGTCTTGAGGAGTTGTAGCATTTATTTCACTGACAAATAAACTGTAAACACACTGCACTGCTACGTTCAACTGCTAACTTCATACTCACCTTCGGTCCGCGACACCTCTCTCCCTCGCTCCCTCTCTCTCTCTCGCAAACCGCACACTCGCTAACGTTACGGGCCTCCGGGCTTGCAGTACACTGGCTGGCGGAAACTAGGGATGTGACGGTGAGGAAAATTTCCCACCAGTTAATAAACTTGTGACGACACCGGTGTTACCGATTACACCAGACATTTTACAAGAAAAGATGACGGTCGATATGTGTAGTGCGTTTACTTTGATTTTTACCGTCTGGTAGCTGTGTGTCTGGCCTCTCCGCTCCAGGTGTTGCTGCCAGGCCGCAGGAGTCTACTTGGCGCCGCTGCGCCACGCACACCGGCTGTGACCACTCCGTCCTCCTTGCAGCGATTAACGCCACCTCATTAATGTTGTGGTTCTCTTATAGCATTAGGTTTAAATCTGAAATATTGCCAAATAGGCACGATTGCTTTTCGCCTTGACACCAAATCCTCCGCCATCTCGCAGTCTGTCAACTGTCTCTCGTCCCGTCTGTGAAAACTGACACTTGCTACTCTGAGCTGAGACTCCGTATGGAGCAGACGCATTCACTGTCAGTTTGAAGTGTCCGCCGTCCAACTATCTATTGATAACACGCCGCTTATACGCCAAAATGAACTAAATGGGTTTTATTCCTGTAAAAAAGCAAAACGGTGGTGGGGGCGGTGGGTATGTAATGTAATCGGTGTGTGCCCGACCACCGTTAAACACCGGTAACGCATGGACTTTCTAGTAAACAAACACGACATGCGCCGCGCACCTCTTCCCACCTCTACTGAAAGTGTATCTCCTTCATGTTGCCGGCCCCGGCAGTAAATTGTGCACGGCCTTTCGGACGCTAGTGGCTCCGTTAGTCAGTTTATAAACAAACTGAAAATAAAAAATACAAGCTGAATTTAGCACCGTGATAGCGTAGGCACGGGTTGCTGATGTAGTTCATTTTTACTTTGTATCATAATGACAAATGCGTGTTCAACCGGTTGGCATAAAATCAAAACGGTGTAAGCATGTACACTAAACTGGACCGGCAAAACTAGAAATCGACCCAACTCTAGACAAAAACAGAACTCTAAAACCCTGACAGCACGCTTACGGGAAGACTCAACGTATTTTGCTATTGAAGTCTTACTTCATCACCACGGTGAGAGCGAGTGGCGCCTCCCCTGCTTCTCACAGCGAATTCTGCTGCCTGCTTTATAAAGTCTGACCAACACGAGCATTGAATGACAGAACGTTGAAAAAATTCTTCACCCAGAAAATTACCATTTGTTACCATGTTACCTTGATTTCTTTCTGTTTGCCATGGAGGCGTGCGAGAAAAAAAATCTTTAAGAATTCAAGGTAACACGGGGTGAATAATTGATATACAAACGGTCATTTTGCGGGTGAAGTATTCCGTTAAGTCGGGAGTCTCGCTCCTGTTTGCTCATGTGCTGTATGTAAAGCATGTTGTTGTATATTCATTTATTCATCCATGCAGCCTCATGAATAAACATTGAAAATATAGATAGAGAATGGTGGTCAGATCATTACTGTGGTTTTACAAGGCTTTTTAAAATTCATTTGTCCCGGTCATACCTCCAGGGGAAAGTCATTTTTATCCTGATATGATCTGAGAAGATCAACTCTCTCAACAACCTAAGATAGGCTCATAAAGTCATTAATGTGTGTAAGATATGATGATTGAGATAATAATTTAATTACAGTGATCTCAGAAGGCAGAACATGAAGTGTGTTTCTCTCTCTCCATCCATAGTTGTTTCTTTGTTTTGCCTGGCCTGGCTCTCTGTCCCCGTCTCCAGCCCTAGCTCACTTCCTCCAGGCCATGTACTCTCCTCTAACTCCCCAGACCTGCCACTCTCAACCTGCCCACCTGTTTCCACCCTCCTTCATTAGCCTTACAGTACATGTACCAGCCCCTTTTCCCCAGTCGGTTGAAAGTTTGTCAGTGTTGCTTCATACCATTGCTAATATTGTCATTCCGCTTCTCTTATTGTAATTCTACTGCAGCTTCTCTGTGTACACTTCCTGCTGATCCCTCCTCTCCTGCTCATCCCCCACCACTCCCCCCACTGTTTTTTTTTATTTTAGGGTCTATGGATGGAAGGTGTTTACAAATTGTAAATCCCTTTTAGATAGTAGTGGTGGTGGTGGGAAAAATTGATTCATGTAAGAATTGAGATTCTTATCTGCTAAGATTCTGAATCGATTCACAACTTCCAAAAATCGATTTTTAAAAACGTAGATATTGCTACTGATGGACAGTAATCCTACACACCAAGTCAAAGTTGTGACAAGCAATTATGTGTTAACAAAAATCACCCAATACTAGGGCTGACCCAAAAGGGCAGACCTGAAAGCTTCGAAGCCTCCATTGTTGCCATGGTAATCAACCTCTAAGTCAGTATTCGAATGCTTCGTAGTATGAGATAATAAAGTATAAATCCCAAAATAGGAATAATCCTACAACATTTTTCATATTCAACTTTCATTAATTATTATTAGTAATTCTTAGACGGATACGGCTGTTTGTTTTTGTGTCCCGGGCATTGAAGGAGAGATGGAGACAGACGGACAGAAGAACTTGTGAGCCTGCTGTGCAGCGAAGCTTTAAATACCTTTGAGTATTTCTCACTGAAGCTCCGAAGCCCAAAAAAACATTTTTTGGGACAGCCCTACAAAATACCAGTTTTAAGTGTTATTTTATGCACAATTTTTTTTTTGAAATTGGCATGTTTCTGAGGAATATTATTTTTTTGTATATCTTGTACTTGTTATTCTTGAAGTCACTGAGAATTGAGAAATACTAAACCTTTAAGTAATTTTTTTTTTATTTGTGCAAGTTTAGCATGAACAAATGGTACCATTATGAGTGCTCCAGGGATGACATATTTTTGTAGGCCAACCAGGAAGTTAGCATCACACTGGTTCCCCCACTTGATGTTGGATTGTTGCAGGAAATAAACTCTGTGGCAAACACACGTTTATGATACTTACACGTTTTGTTCAGCAAAATAATCTTCACAACTGAACACCACTTTTATGAATTTTGAAGTGTAAATGCTATCACCAGAAGTAAAAAGCTAATGTTAGGCTATAGACGAACTACACCACGGTCACATAAGCGTGAGTGTCGTTTAGCAGTCTCATTTAGCCACTTGTTATCAACCGCCTTTTTTAAGACACATACAAGCTTCAAAATTCACGAGTGGTGTATTTACTGACGTATTTTATATCATAACAAAACTGTAAAGTCTCTTCAGCTTGTGTTAACCACAGACCTTATTTCAGGCATCTAACGAAAAACCCATTAAAAAAAATATATATAAACTTCCAGACGAGGGAACTGGAGGTGCTAAAATGCCAACTCATTTCCAGGTTTTAGGACTCATTCCTGTAACAATCCGTTGATATACTGTAACTCTTTCAAATATAACAACTTGATAATCTTTACTCTGCTTTCATGCCATAATTTGCCACACCGCGCACAGCGGACTTGATTAAATCCTGAAATTAGCACCCTATGTGCTGAATTGAGAATCGATTTTGAATCCAATTGTGACCCCAAGAATTGAAACCAAATCGAATTATGGGATACCGAAAGATTCACACAGATTTTCTGGCTATAAAAAAAATAAATAACCCAACTTGACATGGGCAACACTTTTTCTTTGTTTAAATTGTTTGGCTCTACACTAGTGACACCCCAAAAATGTTTCAGTTTCTAAATCAAACCATTCTTATTTTATAACACATTTCATGCACAGGCTCAGTTGTGTATTAGTAGACCAGTAGACTAAGACAATGATGGGGCTGGATGATTCATCATTATCTTAATTGAAATAATGACCAAATGTAGAATTACTGTACGTCATATATAGACGTCTTTGATGCAGCCACAGTGCAATGAAGAGTAATAGGAGATATAAATATTTCAATGATATAAAAGCAACAGCATTAACATCAGGCTTTGATCCTTTGAGTCCGTCAGAATCAAAAGGGTAGAGCTTTCAACCATTTCCCACAAACGGCAATCATCATCAGCCATCACAGTCATACAGGAAGAAATCCATTGTGGAGCAGGATGAATGACGGCATGACGCAACAGACAAAAAAACTCATTTAGAGTGAAACTGGTGATTCTCTTTGATTCTCAACCAGAGAGCTACTGTTCTGTGTTCAGGTGTAATCAATACAACTGTGTAATCAGACATTACTGTGGTTCAACATCGGATTTTCAGCAGTTGTAGTTACCCTTTGAGCTTCACTCTATCGTTGATTACATCTGTTTTGATTAGTAAACTTAAAGTATACCTGCGGGGGGGAAGCAAGGCTTGGTACTGTGATTGCCAATCATACAATCAGAACAGCTATTATGTTATTATGAATTATGCCTATTCTACTGTCAGGCTCTCTCCTGTTTGACAGGGAAACTATGTACTCTACAACAATTTTAGTATTATTATAAACTGCATTCTGGTGAAATGTTGTTTTATTTGCCCTGAGTCTGGGCCCTGTTGGTGTGATTTGCAACATGAGATCATCTCCACTTTTGCTCATTTTGACATATTTCACTTATCAAATTAAACGCCATACTTGTGACCGTCGCATGTGCTTGTGAGAGTTCGGTAGGACTCGAGAATTCATTTGCACTTTGTGAGCAACATTCATTTGTGAAATGTGACGCTTGTGAATCGAGCCCCTGATCAATGCTTCTCTCAACCATTCACATTTTGGTCTGTAAAATGGGCACATTTCATCAAAAGTCTTTTTTTTTTTTAGACAGAAGGCTTGAAAACACAAACTGCATTTTGGGAAGTGTAGGAAGAGCGTAAGTAGACAAAGTAGGTTGAGAAACAGTGAAGCCAACAAAGCCTACACCTCATCACATCACTATATTTGTAAGTTGAAATCTAGACAATTCTTAACACATGAGGTGAAATATAGCCCTATATATGTTTGTAATCACTTTAACATTTACATTTAATTAGGGCCCGATCACGAAAGTGCCAGAGGCCCAACGGCGAGGAAACCTATTGTTTTTCTAAAGATTATTTTTCCGCTGCGAGATCGCATTTTTGAGGCGCTTAGGATGTACAAAAACTCACGAAAATTGGCATACGTATCAGAACTGGCAAATATTGCAAAGTTCTGTAGTGATTGGGCTCGGGCGTCACCAGCGGGCTCCATAGCGCCCCCAAATTCAGGCAGGTTTGAGAAAAAAATACTTTGATCTTCATGAAATTCGAGTAGGTCATTGCTTACATCTGCAAGAGCATATTAAATATTTTTGAGCCATCTTGGATTTCGTGCATTAATTTAAAATTTACAAACACATGTTTGAGGACTTTAGGATGCACAAAAACTCATGAAACTTTACACGCATACTCACATTTAATTTATGTTTCACAAAAAGAGCATTGTAGTTGGGCTATGTAAGTACTGACATGTTTTTGTCATTGAGCAGGTGGTTGTATAGCAGCTAAAAAGGCTTTTGAAGCATTTATTTCTCAAAAAATAATCTTTTTCATTTGTTTTTGCAGAAATTAGTTTTAAAGCCACTAATTTCTTTAACACATTAACGCAACTTGCAATTTTTAGGTTGTAGCGGGCTCAGTTTTAAAGCTAGAGTGAAGATACTGGCATCATACAAAACTAAAAAAACCTAATGAATCCATTGGTACTAACCATGCAACTGTCATGGCCACTTTCAAAGGGGTCCCTTGACCTCTGATCTCAAGTTATGTGAATGTAAATGGGTTCTATGGGTACCCACGAGTCTCCCCTTTACAGACATGCCCACTTTATGATAATCACATGCAGTTTGGGGCAAGTCATAGTCAAGTCAGCCAGCACACTGACAGCTGTTGTTGCCTGTTAGGCTTCAGGTTGCCATGTTATGAATTGAGCATATTTTTTATGCTAAATGCAGTATCTGTGAGGGTTTCTGGACAATATTTGCCATCGTTTTGTGTTAATTGATTGCCAATAATAAATATATACATACATTTGCATAAAAAAAGCGTATTTGCCCACTACCATGTTGATTAGAGTATTAAATACTTGCCAAACTCCCTTCATGGTACATTTTGAGAAGATGTGTGATTAATTTGCGATTTATCATGATTAACAATCATGCGATTGTCAACATTGAATATTTTAATCGATTGACATCCCTAAAAAATAGATCAACTTTTGGAAAGCTGCAGCATGTCATGTGACAAGGAACAACCATTCACAGCCAGCAGATATCTTACTTTCTTTTGTAAATATCAGTCTATGGTAAATATATGGAGGAGAAGTTTATTATTTTTTATTTATATATTTATTTTTTAAGTTATTTTTTGGTGGCATTTTTAAGCATTTATTGACAGTGGATAGAGTCTTGGAAAGTAGGGAGAGAGAGAGAGTGGATGCGGAAAGGGCCACAGGCCGGATTCGAACCCACCGCGGTCGGGACTGAAGTCTGTTACATGGGCGCCCGCTCTACCAACTGAGCTAACCAGGCAACCCAAGCTAATCATTTTAGTGCAGGGCTACCCACAGCTTTACGATCTGTCCCACGGTCTACTTTACTTGTTCCACCCTTTCTGTCCAAGGACGTCGCAACATTCGGTTGATAGGTCAGCTAAACTGACACAGATAAATCAAGCAGTAATGCTACTGTGAGGGATTGACGGTGCTGGAAATCCATTTATCTTTGTTTTGACTGAGTTTAATTTAGTCAGTGAGGCTTTCTGCTAAATGACCGCAACTTCATCATCAACGCCATCGCAGCATGCAGGTTTTGGTTGCTTAATAACGGCATGCGTGACAGGAGCGCAACCTCACAAGCACCTCGGATAAAAGAATGAAAGGGACACGGCTGGCGTTTTCAACAAGTTTTGGACACTTCATATGAGGTTGTCTCATAAATATGTATGATTGAATTTGTGCTCATTCACAGATGATGTAATGAAATGCTGAATGACTTTGAAAACATTTGTCAGTTATTTATTATAATGGAGATTTATTTGCTTCCCTGGCACAAAAGGGGGAATAAATAACAACAAAAACATCTGCTATCGGACAAATTGTTCTTTAAAAAATTGGCATCGGCCCAGATTTTGATGCATCCCCAGAAATAGCCAGTTGTTTGTTTTTACATAACAACCATTTGGATAAATCACATATTTATATTTATTCATATTATGTTTTCCATCACTTTTATTACTATAAATTGCTGCAACAAGTTGAATTTTACCACAACTATCACCACAGTTTAATTTCATGTGATACATTATGTTTAAACAAAGCGTTGCACACCCAAAAGGAATGAAACTAAACTCACCCAATTTCATTTTTTGCAACTTTTTGATGAAGTCTTTCAGTCTTATTTATCTATTTATGATCAGTTCTTCTTTACTGTGGTAGAATTTACTTGAAAAGTGCATGAAAAATGATTGTACAACCTGTGCATGCAGTTTGAAGTCGTACTATCTTTACTGTCAGTAAAGATAGATGTTTGTGCACTAGAGAGAGAAGACGTAGCCGGAGAGAACAGACTCCGACTGGCTTCATTTTCTCTGTCAATATACCTCTGTCTCAGTGCTCCACTCACAAAAGACAAGTAAGTACAACTAATATACAGTATTTCTTCTCTCCATGATAAGTAGTGTTCCAAAGTCCCATTGGTAAATCAACATCATAATATAAAGTAAATCCAATCAAGTTGATGATACTTGAATTTTCATTTCACAAAAAAAGGCCAATTCTCAGCGGTGAATCAACTTGCAGCAACCTGGAACTGAAAAGGGAACAGAGTACATAGAAATCTTTTTGTGCCTAATTCATTTCAGACCTTGGAGACAGATAATGAAAATCATTTCTGCAGGCTTGTACAGTAATTTTCACTGAGTATTGAGCCAGGGGAGTGTAAATAATAGGGAAGCAAAACTTAGAATGGGCTTAAAGAGAAGTAATGTACCAATGAAGAAGCTCCTGAGTGAGTGTGTGCATGACGATAAAGAGGGAATATATAGAGGTTGTTTAATATGGAAAAGGATTTCATCTTGATGTAACACACACAAAAGCACAAACAGTACTGTAGGTGATCCATACGTCAGACCGGCACATACGAGTACTTCGTGAAAAGTCAAGGCCGCGCTTCCTTTTGGGGGAAAGAAAACCAAAGATCCCATAGACTTCAACGCCTGTGTTTGGATTGTAATTTTGACAAATTTGTATGCAGTCATCTCTTGTTATACAAATGTTTCTTTTATACACATGTCTAATAATTATTTTGCGACCTTGCCTGAACCTGAGCATTTGTGATATGTTAATAAATTAAGGTTGATCGCCATCATGTCCCTTCAGTCCCGTCCAACACAGTGGCCGGATGTTGCTTATCCAGACTTCTATACATATCTGATTGAGTCACGTTCGGCTAGGTGGTGTCCCTAAATAATCAGCCTGTTAATAGACAACTGTTTGATCTATAGGCTGAGATTTAGTTGGAGACGACAGTCTGATGCTGCTATAACGTTAATGTATGACTGTATTACTGCAGCAGCCTCACACTCAAGCTAACGTTAGCTAGCCATGCTAGTCACGGTCACCAGCATCATTTAGTGATTTATCACACCAACAGTGAATATTCACGTATCGTATGTTCTTCAAATCTGTGTGAAAGCCTCGGTTAACAGCTTTTTGTCCTTTTCTCTCCGGTGACAGCGAGTTTCTTTCCCCCAAACGGGAGCGCAGCCTCGGCGATGACGCGATGCTGGTCTGGTCTATAGCTTGTAGTCATAAAGCCGCTCTATTATATCTTTTTTAGGACACGTCAGGGGAACAAATCTGAGATCAGCGTTTTCTGATTTATTGATGGTGAAACAAACTACACAGCAACTCTTCAGCATAGCGTTATTATTGTTACCGGTTTGTTTAAAGTAGAAGTTTGGAGACATGTTTCAACTTCTTGTCTCTATGCTGTTACCATCAACGAGCGACACAAGATTGTTTTCCCCCAAAAGGGGGCGTGGTCATGAAAGCCTACTCTGGATGACGTATTGCCGTTCTGATGTCTGGCATCAGCATTACATCAACGTTGTTTGGCTGTGTTACAGTAAGTGGACACTCAGTGGACATCCTTTAGTCATCAGCCACACATTTTGTTTTCATTCCTGCGGCATTAAAAGTAATGTAAGACCTCCTGCTGATAAAAAGCCGGGGACACTGGGGACTTTGAAGATCTAAATAGCGTAGCTGCTGATGCACGTCTATATGAACATGTAAAAATTGTCGTTCTGCACCAACAAACAATGACGGCACATGCAAGTAATTAATTACCTGGCATGACTGCGATCTCGCCGCCCCCCTCACCACCTCACTTTACTCTGTATGCTGCGGTTGCTCTGTGCTGCTAATGTTGTTCAGTCTTGCTTTTTTTTGCCATTATGTGTTTGATTCTTGCAACCTAATTTAATTTCCACCGCTGAAAGCTTCCTAACATTGCTGTCACTTTGTGAGTAAGCAGTAGTGGCAGCGGCTCTGCTAATTTCCCTCTCTGTGGAAGCTTAAACCTTATGTTTCGAGTCTCGGTATCAACTACAGTGACGTACATGCACGCACCGAGGCAAACGCACAGTTCCACATTCATGCACATTTCGCCAATAGCCCGAGGACAGCCTGGAGCACCTCCAATTAACAGCAGCACCCACCAAACAAAAATCGCAAACTCCTCTGTTCTGTAAATTTTGAGGGACTAAAAAGAGGCCGCTCTAAATTTTGTTCTTTGGGGGGAATATTTGCCCCAGAGCCACATGGCACAGGACACACACACACACACACACACACACACACAAATGTAAGCACATATAATCACAACACAGATGCACACGTACTGCCACTGGGAGATGTTTGATCAGTATCTTTCCGACGACTTCTTATCTTTATTACCATCGTCATCATTCTAACCTCCGCAGTAGTGAACATCTTGCCCTGGAGAGAAAACACGCATGCATACACATGCACACGCGTGCAATTACACATGAGCAAAGAAAGACAAACACACACACACACACACACACACACACACACACACACACACACACACACACACACACACACACACACACACACACACACACTGTCTAATGGAGGGTTGAGTGTGGGTGGATGAGAAGAATGCTGGTAGGGAAGAGATAGAGGGTCGGATGTAGAGACAGGGCTGAGTGATGATTATGGATGAGAGGGAAGTAAGGGGGGTGGAGAACAGTGGTAGAGAGGCGGAGAGGCGGCGGGAGCTACATGGAGTGTTGAGGAAAATATGAAAGCGGGATTAAAGGAGCGAGAGAGTTAAAGTAGGAGGGCAGGAAAGCAACGAAATGGCTGGAAGAATGACAAAGGAGAGACGAGAGCTTCTGCGTTTCCTTCATCTGAATTGGAAAGTAACAAGTGGAGGAGGGAGGAGGAAATAAAAGACTGAAGGAAATAGCCTTGAGTGGGACTGGTGATATGCTCGATGAATAATGGAAGGACAGAGGCTGCATAAGAAATTGAGATGCTAAGAGGTAGGGATGACAGGAGGGAGGTGGAGAAAAGATGAGTTGAAAGGAAATATAAAATTAAGAGAATACAAAGGGAGGGTTAACACAAAGGGATTGTTTGAAAAGATTCTAATTAGATTGACCAAAGAAAAGAAGAACAGCTCGACAGGTGAGAGAAATTTAATTAGGGTTTGGTTGTTATCAAATGGGACTGGAACTGCAAATCTAACGCCAGTCATCTCTTATTTTTTGTAACAAACACCTTTTTTTTGTTCCCAGCACCTGATCCAACCAGCTGATCGATGGAGGAGATGTGGGTGCTATTTAACCATATTCTTGCAAAATAATGGTTTCCAATGACTCTGATTGGTTAAAGGAGTAGTTAAACATTTTGGGAAATAACACTTATTCACTTCTTTCTGAGAATTAGATGAGAAGCTGGATATCAATCACTGATGTGGAAATTGGGGGTGCTGCAACACGCCCTGTTTTTTTTCTGTAGATCTATTGTTTAACAATAATGGAAATTAAAAACAAATAAATAAATAAATATATATATATATGTATTATTTTGACAGTGTAAATACTAAAATTATTATCTATAGCAATAGTAATGATCCAAAATGATGTGAAATTGTATAGATTTAAGTCAATAACCTTCAAATTTTCTTGGGAGCACCCCCAAACTCCACCACTCACCATACCCCAACAGCTGCACAGCGCCAAAGCCCTCTAAAAACCTGAAGATTTATGTAAAATATGATTAATAGCTATTAAATATAAACAATCCCGGGCATTCAAATTAAAGCAAAAACCTTGATTGCCATGCAGCATTTAGTACGACTTCATTATATAGACTGACTTTCTCTCAGCACCCCCAACTCTGACTGACTTCCAGCGTCCCTGATATCACTCTCATGTCTGTGCGTTTGAAATGGATGCAACAGCGTCTGTGACTGTGGTCGTCATTTGGACTTATTCAAGTTGAGTGAGTCGAGAAGTTGAGCTCTGTTGCAAAGTTTGAAAAGAAGTTCAACAGGCAGGTCACCTCCATGATTTGTGGAGTCTTTTTATACATACTGGATGTACCATAGAGCAACCGGATGGCATATTAAGCTCAACTACAAAGGTTCAAGCCCCCTGTTGGTAAAAGTGATCCCATGTGGTCTGAAATGGCCTTGAGCAAGACACGCAGAACTCTACCAGGGGTCACTGCTACCTTTGGATACACAAACAGACTTTCCCTTGTGTGATCAATAATGAATTATGTAACATTAATGCAGCTTAGGTTATGTTGAAACTGGCAGCTCGAGTTGGATTTTTGGCACCTAGAAATCTGATAAAAGCAACGATCCAAATGGAAATCAGAATCCCCCGCTTCTTTTTTTTCCGACTCTCTCACCAGCTTCACTTAAGCTCTAAACATCATTTTCAGATACTCTTTGGCCCTGCGCTATTCCATACAACAGAGAAAAGTCTAAACTCTAAACTTCAACTGTGAAATTGACCAGATGTGACAATACAGATGATTTAATGTGCCAGTATAATCGAGCCTTTTCTGCACTTCCATCAGCAGTTAGAGGGTCCCTGCATGAGAGGTGATGGAACAGAAGCACTTAAGTTAATTAAGCAGCCTTATCTATGGTCCCTGCACTCAGGAAAAGAGACCCGTTTGAATTGACGATAGCTACGTAATTACCCTTTATCTCCTCGTAGAGGGGTTAGGAGTTCTTTAATGAAGAGCAGTTTTGTTTAAGAGAAGAACTGGAATATAAATGGCGGGCGCAGGCATGTGTGTTTGTGCACGTAGAAAAGATATGTGTCTCTCTGTGTGTGTGTGTGTGTGTGTGTGTGTGTGTGTGTGTGTGATGTGAGGGTGAATATTTTAAAATTGAATTATTACTGTCTGTTGCGATCATTGTCTTTCAGCTGGCTATAAAATTAAGTTCTACGTCCTCTTACAAACCAGTCTCTCTCTCTTGCACACACGCTCCGCACACACACACACACACACGCACACACACATTCATGTACATACTTTCCCAAAGCTTCTTATGTGATTTCATTAGCCATCTTACAGATCAGATCAGACAAAAGATTCAGCCAATGAAATGGAAACAATACCTCTGAAATATAATCCATTCGATGGCCAGCTTCAAATTGTGTGTATGAACATTGTGTGTGCGTGTGTGTGTGTGTGTGTGTTTGAGTTATTGCCTCAGATTTGGAGTGTTTACTCCGATCTTGGGAAGGGCGCCACACTCCTCTGTTGGCTTTGTAATACGGTCTTTGGCTCTTTGGTAAGAGAGCAGACTCATACATTACAAAATCCCACTTTGTACCCTCCAGCTCGGCTCCTTTAATGAAAAGACAGCTTGTGGCCTGATGAAAGTGGCCTGGCAGCAATTATGGAAAAATATGACTGTAAGCTGTTTTCAGAATCAGAATCATTTCACTATTTACCAAAAAAAACAAAACCGGGATTTTGCCCTGGTGCCATCATTGAACATTGGGGTGTTCGTGCATGTTTTGTGTGACTCATTATCGGTGATGATACAACATTAGAGTAACTGTGACTTTACACAGCACAGACATATGTTTTTGCTGTCCTCTTTCACTCCACGGTAGAAAATTGAACACTTGTAGTGCCCTGATCTAATTCTGCTCACATAAGAGTTTTAACATGCATTTCAGTTTTCTAATGTATATTTCTAATTGGAAAGAGAGATAACTGGTTGCTCTGTGTATTCAACCGTAAGACAATATGTGTCGGGTGCTCTTGCAAAACGAGAAAAAAAATCATGACAGACAGGAAGGCACTCCAAAATACTAAAACATTGGCAACGAGGAGGGAAATATATTAAAAAGCCTTTATTGTAGTGGCTAAATCATTTTAAAAAGCTGACATGTTTCGACCACTGTAGGTCTTCGTCAGGGATTAAAACAAATAAAGTGGGTGTGGCTTCACCTATATAGTATCAACAACCAATGGGAGGCAATCACATGATCACCATAGTATTACAAAATATTACAAAATATCACAAAGAAATAACACAGAAACAAGTAATTTATGTCCATCATCCATGAAACTACTCCTACTTTTCAACGGAGGCTGCAAAACAAACATGAGAGCCTATACAGAGAGAAGAAGAATATATATAAATATTTCTTATTCGCAGAAAGCATGTAAAGTCTATATCCTCATTAATACCAGGATACTTAAGGCATCCAATTGATGGATCCAAAATGTATAAGTATTTACTTTTTACTTCAAAAAGTATAGTAAGTATATGTCTAATGATGGACTAGATCAATAATACCCTTTGCATAATAACTTGTGCATTTAATTAAACAGTTGTGTGAAGCAATTTAAATATCTTAAAGTTTGGAACAGTTCCTCATGCGTAATGCCCATAGAATTAGAATTAGGAGTAGAACGGACATTCCCATTCAAATCAACGTAGCAGGATGGTCATATTATCATTTTATATTGACACAAATGGGCACAGCTACAGAGCGAACTAACACTAAACACGCTCCCAATACATGTTTCAGAATCAGTATCTGAATCAGCTTTATTGGCATGTACACGTGTACACTGGCATGTACAGTATGTACATGCACTGTACATGGATTTTGATGTTTTTGCGTTGCTCTCAATGTACATACAGAGAAACAGACATAGCTGAACAAGGTAAACATACACATTTAACTTATAGGACAATAGTGCAATGGTGCGGAGTGCAAAGGGTGCTCGAATAAATATGGGATGATTAATGTAACAGGTTGCTTTATATACATGAGGTACGTGGATATGACAGTATACAGTATACTGTACAGTGTACACAGCATGCTTATATTTATATTGACAGTGATGATATTCACATGATAAAAATAATAATTTATTAAAAAATGTATAAAAATAATGAATTAAATTAAAGATCAACATTAGGTCCCCAGAGGAAGTAAAACAGTAATTAAGTTAGTAAACATAAACACAAAAGTAGCAGTCATAACTGTTAATTAGAATGTTGTATCCGATCACAGATAAACAACGCAAACCACAAAACAACAATAACAAAACAGCTTTAAAGGGGACATAGCATGAAAAACTCACTTGCTCAGTGCTTGTGCATATACAGCAGTTCACCTCCAATGCAAAGGTATTTTTCAGGCATCGTTATAAGTCACAGTATAGAACAAGATGAAAGGTGTTTAGTTAGGCAGCTTGAAGAATGAAACTTCTGATCCAAGGTATAATTACCAGTAAATGTCACTCTCAGAAATGTATGTCCACAATCAGGGTGCACTCACACAGACAGACACAGCAGCTCTTCTGTGGTTAGCGAGATAATAAATATGTATGCAACAGGAGGAGGGGCAGAGGGAGGGAAACGTATAGGTTGGACAGGAAAACAGACATGCAGGATGAGCTAGATCAGGGTTTTAAAAGAGGAGGAAAAGTGAAAGAGGCTTTGATCAGCAGGGAGAGATGGAATAAAGTCACCTCTGTTCTATTACCACCCTGTTGCTGTGTGAAAGTGCACTGTGTGTCTCCACGGGGCTTTGTCACACACTGAGAGGCACAGCGGTACACACACATACGCTCCATCCACTTTTGTTCAAAGACACGTTCATCCAGGCGACTTTATGAAGCACGGGTGAGACCGGGCTTTTTACTGGAGCCGGTTTTGGGCTAGTGATAGTTCGGGAATGATAAAGGTGAATGAGAGTTAATGGTGGAGTGGACTCTGCGATTGATTATCTCCTCCTTCTGATCATTAAAGAGTATCTCTGCAGAGAATACGCTGTGCAGAGTTTCATGAATTTTGTAATTTTAACCTCCTCCACTGCAGAAAAACGTTTGTGGCAACATTTCAGGTTGAGGTTATAATTAAACAGAGCAGCATCTGAATCAACAGAGATCAATAACATTCACATCTGCTGTCCATATTTCTCATGTTGTCTGTAATTTGTTTTCTTACGCACTTCTCCCTGCTGCATGTCAATCTGTCCTTATGCTCAGGCACTAACATTATAAACTGCTCAGATTAGGGATTCACGAGAACCGATAATTTGGTACCAAGTCGATGCCAAAATTCTGAAAAAGTAATGGATGATTTTTCTACAATACTGTCCGGCCTCAAGACTAACGATGTCACGTTGTTCCAGGGACGATAGAAAATGTGTTTAGGACACAGTAAACTCACTATCGACGCGTCCACGGGATGCACCCTATTATTTCTCTCATCATGCTACATTGTAAACAACAAATCCGTGTTGAGCTCCGTGCAGGACCGGACGTTAACTAACTCTCGTTCTGCCAATTTCAAAACGCGAGGTGCCATTGATTACATTATGATGCGCTTACGCTCTATTCAGTAAAAATGATCATAATCGTATTTTAGTTTTTTCTTCGTCAAAATATATTTTTTGAACTGTCATGAATACTTTCACACAGAATGCAACTATTACGCTGCGGAAAAGTGACATTTTGTTCCGTAACGAGGTTGATTTTTCTGAGTTTTCCAACCGCAAATAAAAGCATCAACCGATCACTTTGTGTGGAACGGGTTGAGTTGCGCCCATATTTATGAGGATTATAAAACAACAACTCGAAGGCTCCATAGTCCGAACCAAGACGGCAAACT
The DNA here is from genome assembly GCA_916701665.1 of Sebastiscus tertius. Lineage (NCBI taxonomy): Eukaryota > Metazoa > Chordata > Actinopteri > Perciformes > Sebastidae > Sebastiscus > Sebastiscus tertius. The sequence continues at coordinate 29,756 of CAKAOH010020628.1, forward strand.
TTATTACTCCTTTCAACCTTGACGAAAGGCAGCGCATACGAGATCCACTCCTTCTGTTCTTACCTTTCACAATAAAAGCCCTAGACATATATTCACAGGTGAGTGCCGTTAATTCACATTTTCATCTTGTTTATTTGTCACGCCCCCCATTTGTAAAGGCCTTAACAAGAGAAAAGACTTCAAGGATTAGGACTAACTACTTAGTTTGGCAAGTACACGCCTGGTTAACTATCCCATCTACGATAAAGAGCCGCGCACAGCTGCTTCTCTAATTTTTCTATAGGGAGCATCCAGGACTGTGATACTGTACCAAATAAACTGGCAACTGAGTGTAGGTGAGTGTTTGTGCAAAATTGGCCTATTTCTTGCTCAAACAAGTTGAGAGAGGAGGCAAAAATGTACAGCTCTGTGAGGTACAATAGTGTATGTGGTCTCTGCTCAAAATCATCTGTTCATAAATGGTTTGTTCAGGTCTGGCAGGTTTCGAGGTTTCATGTTTACGGTGATTTTGGCTTGTTAATCAGTCAGTCGGCCCACCACGTTGGTCCAGACTGAAATATCTTAACAAATATTGAATGGATTACCATCAAACTTTGTACAGACTTTCATGTTGTTCAGGCTGATCCCCCGACTTTTCACCCAGCGCCATCATCAGTTCTAATATTCTCCTTTCTTTAGAATGAGTGATACGGCCTCACAGAGCCGCTAACGTGGCCGAAGAACCTTAGTTTAATAATTTGTGTACATGAATTAGTATTCCTACTTTGTGTTATAGATGAATAATTTGTACCCTCGAATGTTTTCATTCTTGTACATGATTTGTGTCTCCAAATGTTGCACATTTGTACATGCTGTGCAAGCTGTTGGCCGAGCAGTGCTTCCCAACCTGGAGGTCAAGACTCTGCAAGTGGTCGCAAGATAAATTCAATTGGGTCACAACATGATAAACAAGATAGGAAAAAGATGAAAACATATTTCTGCTGCACAAAATGATGTCTTTACTTTTCTCTTGTGGCATACTGAAGAGATTAGCCTCTTCCAAGACTACATTTATAACGTGCAATCATGCCATTTCTGTGTGTGAAAATGCTGCACTGTCCTTGGTAATGCGGTTCTGCAGTGTTGTAGTGTTGTGGCTTGTTGAGCTACAAGGCAGTGGATCAGTAGACGGTGATGAATCAGCTAATCAGAGATCAATAGCTCTTGACAGCTACTCTACAAATCAAAGGGGAACTCCATGTGCTCCATGTTTTTTTGTTTTAGCAGAACTTGTTAATGTTTCAACAGTAATCCATAAACGAGGTATGACACGGTGCCTCCAGCAACGGTGAAAAAAATCAGCTTACGTGACAAAAATGCACATGCAGAACACACACACACTCTCAGACTGTGAGGTTAAAGCAGGACGGTGTGTCGTGATCTGCCCTGCACCCTCATTAACAAACACACACACATACACACACGCAGTGACGTACACATTTGAAATTAACCATAGCAGCTACAAACACCTGCGTTACACTACACCACTGTTTGTCTACGCAGACACAAATGTCTCATTAAAATGACAGCTCTCTCTCTCTCTCTCTTGCTTTGTGTGTGTTTGTGAAAGACTGTGTGCGTGTGCGTGTGTTTGTGTGTGTGTGTTCTATATTAGACTCCATCACTCTTTACAGAATTATAATAGCAAAGTTATATATAGCAACTAGGGCTGTCAGTTGATTAAAATATTTAATCGTGATTAATCACGCAAATGAATCCCAAATTAATTGCACATTTTTTATCTGTAAAAAATATGCTCAAATCATAACATGGCAAACTGCAGCCCAACAGGCAACAACAGCTGTCAGTGTGCTGACTTGATTATGACTTGCCCAAACTGCATGTGATTATCATAAAGTGGGCATGTCTGTAAAAGGGAGACTTGTGGGTACCCATAGAACCCATTTTCATTCACATATCCTGAGGTCAGAGGTCAAGGGACCCCTTTGAAAATGGCCTTGTCAGATTTTCCTCGCCAATATTTAGCGTAAGTTTGGAGTGTTATTTAGGCATCTTCGCGTACAAGCTAGTATGACCTTGGTACCAATAGATTCTTTAGTTTTTTTAGTTCCAGATGATACCAGTATCTTCACTCTAACTTTCAAACGGAGCCCACTACAAGCTAAAGTTGCAAGTTGCGTTAATGCGTTAAAGAACTTAGTGGCGTTAAAACAAATTTGTGTAAACAAGTTTGACAACCCTAATATATATAACCACTTTATAATAGCAAAATGTAATCATGAAATTATCTACAAATCAAACAATGTACTGTATACGCGTCAGGTTTTGGTAAATCAGATAAATTATAGGTCTACTAACCAGGTTGACTGATAAAAAAAAAGTGGTGTTTCTCTGGTCCCACTGCTCGTCTTCAGGTCATGACATGAGGTGATACATTTTGCTGCATTTCCCCAAGTAAATATGTGAGTTTCTCCACAGTATATATGTTATGTTTTCGAATTCAGGGTATATGTTTGTTATATTAGGAAAGTGTTCATTTCTCAAAGCCTGGTATTTGGGGCATGAGGTGAGGAAATGTAGTTCTCTTGTTCCACTGGGAGCACTGGGAGTCTCTGCTCCTCTGGCAGCCAGCTCTGTCTAGGCCGACCTTTCTCCAGAGCTACAGCAGGCTGTGCTCGCTGTTCATAGTCAAGGCTTTTCTTAATTTATGATTTTCTACTGTGGTCAGATCATTTGCTAATGTAAAGTATCTTTTTAGGGTCAGTTATCATTTTAATTTACTGTGTTGTAGTTGTTACCTTCCAATATGTGAAATAGTTTTATATTTGTTGTTTGATCATTTGGTTTGGTTTGGTTGGAGATGTGATCCCTGTCTCTCTCTATCTCACCCGTCTATCTCTCACTCCATTCTTCCACTTGTGTTTTTCTGCTGCTCCTTTTGGTATTTGCTCCCAAAATCCTTTACTGGGGGATTTCATCTTTTTTACACTCTAACAAGAACATGAGATGACACAAAAATACGAATGGAAAGATGTATAGTAAATCTGACTCTATCTGTCTTGCCTTTCTCGCTCTATACTACAAGTGTAAGGAGTGTATTTATCAGTATGTGTTTCTGCAAGTGTGTGTGTGTGCGTGTGTGTGCGTGTGCGTGTTACAGCAGAGAGTACAATGCTACAAAAACAGAGAAGATTGAAAGGGGATGATGTAAACTAATCTCTGTCAGCAGGCCACGTCTCCCTGGAGGCAAGAAGTTCATTTCACACATACTCAGTCTGAACACACACACACACACACACACACACACACACACACACACACACACACACACACACACACACACACACACAAGCACACACAAGCACACACAAGCACACACATACATAGCGTAAAACACAAAAAGCTTTTCATTACTTCAAACAGAAGATATCCTTAATAGCTAAATGGAAAAACAAAGATAGAGACCCGGTGTGTGTTTGTGTGTGTGTGTCTTTGTGAGTGTGTGTGTGTGTGTGTGTGAGAACAAACATGTGAAGTGAGTGAAGAATGTTCCTATAAGTACATCTTGATGAAACATTAGGAAGCATGTATTATATTACTGTTTTCCAGAGTGTTTTTCCTCATTTTTCATTGAAGAAAAAGAGACAAAGAGAGAATAAAATGCCGTTGATGATGATGGCCCTTAAAAATGTACTTGATGTCAATTATGTAAAACAGTAATTCACATTGTTTTGCATTTTCACCACAGAGATGATTTTCAGATTCTTACATTTAGACATTTTTTTCACGGCCTGAGGAGGTAAAAACTATCTCACATTTCTCAAGAGAGAAAAAAATCAATATAGTTTTGTGTAGCAGAACTAAAAGTTTTTTTCTTCTTTTGTATCCTGTTAATCATCCTGCGACCCTTCAGGTTTATCTTGTGGCAACCCTGTCTTCTTAAAAATAAGTTTATATACTACAAATAGTGAAATACATTTGAGAGAAACGCAATGCTGTCTGGATTACATGTTTTTTTTATCATCATAATGAAGAAATGTGCAAATTATGAATGAAAAAACATTAAATTACTTTTTAAAATAAAAATAAAGCTTGGGATAAATTATACATTTATGAACAAAAATAATTTGATTTGTAATTTGATTTATGTTAAAGGTCACTTTGAACAATTAAATAACAGTAATGTAGAAAAACAAACATTTTAAATTTGGGACGGTCCACATTCATTTCGAAAGGGTGAAAAAAGTTAATTTAGAGCCCTGCCCCCACCCCACAGCACTACAAAAACCCTTCCCTACAAAGAGATATTATGGTTCACACATTTATACAAAACTGCTGTACAGTAATGGTAATGACCAAAAAAATGTTTGCTGAAAATACCATTCCTTAAAATGTGGTACTGATCCAAATTGGACCACATCATAACAGCAAATCAGGTGCAAAAGTGTTACCATGACAACACACTAACTCCACCAAGGCAGCACCTTTGCAAATCATCCACACAATGACCAACACCAACTTTATTTTTATCGTCATTTTCTTTTCTTTTTGTTTATACTTTATTTTTTTTCCCTTTTTTCAAGGTTGTTTTCATATATGCAATTTACAGTTCGTTATTACAATAGTTTATAAATAAATAAATAGTTTATTTTTATCGTCATTTTCGGGCAAAACGAATGGGTTGACATGGGCGACATTATACTTATCCAGGAAGACTCTTTAGATTGACACCTGTAATGGATTACATCTTATTGGCACATACGTGTAGTCCCTTTTGTTCCAGTATTTTATTTATTGATCATATTTCATTGACAATTGCAGCCCAGTCGTCCTTTGACGGAGAGTTTTGTTGCAGCTATTTCTGTGTAATGGCTTTCTTGGTGGCAGCCCAGAGTATTTTAGAGAGGTATTCATCCTGAGTCATGAATTTCTCTGGGATTTTGTCCAGGTATAAAGTGACAAAAGAGCAATCAACTTGTATTCCAGAAAGTTGCATTATTTCTTTTGCAATCTCTTGCCAGTATTGGAAAGAGCAAGCCCAGAAAATATGAAAATGTTCACCTATTTTTTTATACTACAATGCATCCAGCTTTCATTCTATCCCTAATAACCTCTTTGAGTACATTTAAATGTCGGAGTCACAAGATATCGCATTACTGTATATGGAGCTTGGCTTGGCTTTCCCATAAATCATTCCAGTCATCTTCAGATATTTCCAGGCCTGATTCCCTCTCCCATTTCTGTTCAACATAAACCATCAAGTAATTTGGAGTTTTGTATTCTATTGTATCTGCGTGACATTACTGTAGATGTGTGTTGTCTTTAATCTTATGCATCAATGGCTGTATTTGGCCAGGTTAGGTTCACTATCCTCCGTTTGTTTACACAAGTAGTCTCTAACCTGGAGATATCCAAGGAAATCTTTCTTCTCAATGTTATATGTATTTGAAAGGTCTTTAATCTGAGCCATTATCACTAATTATAGTGCAGTGAGCTGCCAAGCCTTAATATAACCAATGCCTAAACCGCATATCAACACCAGAGGGCTTAAACTCTGCATCGAATGCCACTTATTTCGGTACTCTTGCATGCTTGTCAAGGTGAAACGTCTTAAACCATACCCTAAAGGCTACTTTGTTTCCCCAGATAATAATCCATGAGGTGAACAAGTTGCAAATTGATGATTTGACTGATGAATGATTCTAGGCACTCAAAGTTCACAGACAACGATTAAGATTGCTCCAAATTGTAATTTGCAAAAACAAATGTGTAGTATATAAACGTTTTTTCTAGGAGACAGGGTTGTTTGTGACCACTGGAGGGGTCCTTTCTAATTGACTTGTGGAGCTGGACAGCAGACTCCAGATCAGCTCTGACTCGTTGTTTTCCTCCGGTCTGTGAAATCTTGCAGACGCCGTTAGGAGCACCAGAGGACACAGAGGCACATGATCTTTTTTAGATTACCTGTCTCATGCACTACTGTCAGGATATAGTGAGCGTTTTATAAAAAAATACTTTTTTAAATGATATTTGCTCCATTTCGACCTACTGCAGCTTTAAAGGGATATTTGTCAAGTATTTAATACTCTTATTAACATGGGAGTGGGGAAATATGCTGCTTTATGCCAATCTATGTATATATTTATTATTGGAAATCAATTAACAACACAAAACAATGACAAATGTTGTCCAGAAACCCTCACAGGTACTGCATTTAGCATCAAAAATCATAAAAAAAAATCATGCTCAAATCATAACATGGCAAACTGCAGCCCAACAGGCAACAACAGCTGTCAGTGTGTCAGTGTGCTGACTTGACTATGATTTGCCCCAAACTGTATGTGATTATCATAAGGTGGGCATGTCAGTAAAGGGGAGACTCGTGGGTACCCATAGAACCCATTTTCATTCACATATCTTGAGGTCAGAGGTCAAGGGACCTCTTTGAAATTAGCCATGACAGTTTTTCCTCGCCAAAATTTAGCGTAAGTTTGGAGCGTTATTTAACCTCCTTTGCAACAAGCAAGTATGACTTGGAATCCAATGGGTTTGCTAGATTAATATGATACCAGTATCTTCACTCTAACTTTAAAACCGAGCCTGCTACAACCTAAAAACTGCAAGTTGCGTTAATAAAATTAGTTGCGTTAAAACAAATTTTCATTCACGCGTTATTATTGCGTTAACTTTGACAGTCCTAATTATTTTACTCTACATATCAGACCAAATACATTATCATGCTAGCATGAACCCTGCAGCCTCACAATGTTACATAAACTCACACGTCCTCTCCTTGCCTTGTGTCAGTGGCTCTTAATCCTGCGCCCCGTTTCATTAATCATCTTAACATGCCCCTCCATCACTTCCCCTCGGCACTTTGTAATACATACAGTAGCATCATATATCATACCCACATGCAGGGCAGAGAAGTGGGGTCCAAAGGCGGAGGAGAAAGCTTGAAACAGAATACAGTTAGTTACACTTAAGCAGGCCTAATGATCAATGATGACATGATGAAAATGACACGGTCGGTGAGTAATGTAACGATGTAGAAGAGGCTAATATTGAATATTGCAAATATTGTCTGTTACTTAAATTACTCTTAAACATTTTTTTTCTTTCATGGCGGGCCACAAAAAATAGTAAATAACAACAATGTATTGAGTTCTATTGACTGGTGACAAATTAAAGGAAAGGTCTGAATAAATGGATGTGCTTTTACTAGCATGGTTTGGGTCACTGCAAATCAATACAAAGATATTTTGAGTGATCCTTTTTATTCTATGATTAAACATTTCAATCATCCTCCTGGATTGTAAATCAGCCATTCACAGGACACAAGGGGACACTAAATGCTGAGGTTGAAAATTATGTGAATCATATTCTATAGCCTTCAGAGTCACCAGCTCTCAAACAGTCTGAACACCTTCCATACCATAATCAAAACACCAAATAAGGGATTGTCTCTGAGAGGAATGGTGCTCCTCCCTCCAGTACAGCTCCACAGACTATTAAAGGGACTATTTGTAACTTTCAGAATTGCTTGTTAACAGCGACACCTGCGGCTGTGAAATCAACGAAAGTCAGCGTCGAGCTCGCGCTTGCTCGCTCTAAATAGACCTGAACGAGCATCGCTCAAAACAGTGAGGCGACACACGTCAGCTAAAGCCACAATATCACTCTATATTTCAGCTGCTTGGCAGTAATGTTAGCTGACCAGACCAAGGTCTCTCCATGAACATGATTCTTAGTGTTGGCTTTTCCTGCCTCAGCGCAGGCTGATGCAGCGGAGCTCTGCAGCGTGTCTCCCTGCTCTCTCCGCCTGCAGCCGGAGAGAGCAGGGAGACACCGGCACCTGGTTGGTAACGAGGCAATAACGTTACTCGTTGAGGAGCTCCGTGACTTCACAAGACACGGGAAACCTCTGTTGGTCTGGAGGAGCTGCAGCATTTGTTTCTGCACAAACGTCCACTGTACATTCACTAGATATTCTCAGAGCTAAACTAACTCTCCTGCAGTGTGGAGTGAGCGCGCGTTCATGTCTAGAGGTGGAGCGAGCTGAGCGAGAACGCGCGCTGTCTGAGTGAAGGCAGGCAGAGGAGACGAGGCAGCGGCCACACGCGAACGCGCATATGCGAGCGCGCATGTGTGGCGACCCGCTACATTTATACGATTAAAAAGTTACAAATAGTCCCTTTAATGTACAGACTTCACCTTACTAAGACACTTTATGTGGGGTTTTCCTTTAAACCCTCACCTGTCTATGCTTCCTAAGTCCACGTTGCTGTTTATTCACTCCCTCACTTCTTGAGTTTAGGGATGCATCGATCAAACTTTTTTTCCCTAATACTGATTATGTTTCCTCGGGCTATCTGTCAATACCGAGTACAGATCCAATACCATTGGTCTCTTTTCCCTAATTTTAACATCTTTAAACATCACTGTGCACAACTCATTGGCATTGTTTTCATTTAAAGGGGACATATCATGAAAAACTCACTTTTTCAGTGCTTGTGCTCATACATTTGGGTATCTGGAGTGTCTACCAACCCACAAACTGTGAAATAAAACAACCCAGTCAGTGTTTTGTCGGCTGCCTGGAACAGAAAATATGTGATTCAACAAGCCGTTCAGATTTGGCTCCCCTTCTTATGTCACATGGAGGCTCATTAGAATATATCACCCACAGCTTGAGAACCACCTTTGCAAAGTGGCACCATATTTTTCTCACAAGCCAATCAGAGCAGAGTGGGCTTTTTTGGGAGAGGGTCTTTAAGAAACAGGCGCTATTATGAAGCGTTTCAGACAGAGCGTGAATACAGGTATATTCAGACAGACAGTATGAGAAAAATAATGTGTTTTTGAACATTAAAGCATGTAAATATGTTCTAGTAGAAACCCAAAATACAAGTATGAACCTCAAAATGAGCCTGATATGTCCCCTTTAAGGTAACATGAGCCCAGCGTGAGTCGATGGCCGATCGTAACTGAGTGAAATTGAATTTTGACAAATGGATGTGACAAAGCAACTGTATTTAATGTGGATGTGTCCCATCATGTCATGGACGATACCCAATTTGCTTAATAAGCTTAACCCAGAGACTCTTTTTGTCGTTATGCAATCAGTGAAATCACAGCTGTTCGTTTTCTGCCGAACTCCAGACAAGTCACCGTGCAACTTTTGAGATCTTAATCTCTTCTGCTTTCATGCGTACTTTTTTTTGGACCTTTGCCTTTAGTTACACAACACATCGCAGAGAGCATGTTGAGAAAGAGCTCCAGGCCTTTTTCCCAGCAAACATTTTGACTTCAGGCATAATATTGGTATCGTCATAGTAGGACCCTGAGTCATAAATCTTCTTATTCACACCTGTGATTTTCCTACTTATTGAGGACAGAACCTGCCAAAGTCAAATCAATCAATCGATAAATAAATGACTAAATAAATATGTCATTAAAATGAGGGTAGGCAGAATATTTTTGGCATCATTGGGCAAAAATTCCATAATAACCTTTCAGCATATTGCAATTCAAGTGTTCTGAGAGAAAACTAGTCTTCTGCACCTCCTCATGGCTCTGTTTACAGGCTTTAAAAAATCTAGTCCGTGATGGGAGACTTAAGCCAATCACAGGTCATTTCAGAGAGAGAGCGTTCCTATTGGCTGTTCATTCAACGGAGGTAGCTGTCAATCACTCGCAAACTCCTGTCAAACGGTCAAACTGGGCAGCGCTGATCAAATATGAATCATTATTCTGTCACTGTAATGCCTAATTCTCGCCTCAAATGTTTTCAGAAACATCTTGTAGTGTACTGTTTAGCTGTAAAATGAGAAAGTTTGCTCTGGCTGGTGGGTGGTGCTTGGTATTTCCTCAACATGGCTGCTGGGTCACAAAGTTTCTCATTTTACAGCTAAACAGTGCACTACAAGATGTTTCTGAAAGCATTTGAGGCGAGGAAAAGCCATTACAGTACAGTAAGAATATTCATATTTGATCAGCGCTGCCTAGTTTGATCAGAGTTTGCGAGTGATTGACAGCTGCTCAGAGACGGCTCTGATTGGTTGTTTTCCTCCGGTCTGTGAAATTTTGCAGATGCCATTAGCAGCACTGAAGGACACAGAGGCACAAGATTTTTTTTTCGGATCATCGGTCTCATGCACTACTGTCAGGATATAGCATTTTATAAAAATAACATTATTGCTTAATTTCTACCCACTGCAGCTTTAAATGTAGCAAAAATAGTATTAAAAATAAATGTAGCCATTACTTAATTGATTAAATGTGACATAAATTGATATTTCTGTTTTAATATGCTTCTTTATTTATCTTTGTGTTAATTCCCTTATTTATTTACTGTTCTGTTTAATATACCTTTTGATTTATCTATTTATTTATTTTGTTGATTTTTATATTTATTTATTTATTTTTAATTTATTTTTAATTTTTGTATTTATTTTTTTATTTTGGCAGGTTTCGTCCTCCATACCTACTGCAATATTTCCACTATGAAAAAGGCCTATGGTGTGATGGAGCAGCATCTATAATGGCTGCATGGATTCTGTAGAGAGGAAGTGAACACGTTGATGCTTAAGTGGCTACTTAAATGAGCTGCTGGTCCTCTAGTTCCACATCTCTCTTTGTTTCTTCTTCTACCAACAATCTAACTGCATCCCAGGTGTAAATGAGTCTCTGATTGGACGGCTAGAATGAAGACCAGCTGGGTCTTTGATCCTCGTTTGAAGCCTGTAACCTGTTAGGAGAGCGAGACACGTTGAATGCAGAAGCGAGTATAAAGAGGGTGAAAGGGAGAGAATGATGTATAGTGAGATAAAGTGTTTTCAATTGAATTACTTTTCCACCAGTGCAGCTGAGACCACTCTCACACACACACACACACACACACACGCACTCACACTCATGCCACTCTCCAGCTGCACGTTAAACCTAAATGCTTGTAAAAACCAAAGCCAATCAGATCTCCTCCTGGGTGAGAGGGCAGGTGTTCAGCTGCGGTTGGCAGCTAATTTGGATGTGTGTTCACAAATGTGTGTGTGTGAATAATAAAGTGTGAGGTTGCGTGTGAAATCCACTTCAGCTGTCAGCCAGCCAGCCATCCCACGCATGGTGATCTTTCAGGGTCAGGTCATCCTCCGAGTACGGGCTCTGATTGGTTCCTGTGACCTGGTTGTGCGGTGGTAACCCAACACACACACAAACACACAAACACACACACACTTGTTCACATTCCCTAGAGGCTGGTTGTCCCTACAATGTGACGGTGTTAACAGTTCTTTATCCCAAAGTTATGATTAATACATGTAGCCACAAAACACGCACACATGATCTCTCCATATGCACCCAGAATTTTAAAACTTTATTTTAAGGAGACACTTTTCAACAGAGACGGATGGAGGATTGGCCGGCCTGAGGGGGGCAGTGTGGCTCTGTGGTCCAATGGGAGACAAGAGGTAGAGGAGATAAGAGATAAAGATGTCCCCACCTTGTAAAGTTACCCCTTTTTTCCTCACACAGCTTTGCTTCTTGCACATCTTGAGAGTAGGACCCATGTGTCACTCTCATCTTTTCATTCCCTTTTTTCGTCAAGATCTCATAAGCTCTCATCTCAGAGTACAGTGAAGAGAGATAGATCCCAAATATAACTTATTGTGCATTCAAGGATTTTGGTTAAGCAGAAAGAATAATAAAAAGTTCTGTTCAGATAGATGCATCATGTTTCGATGACAGAATGAAATGCAACAAGTGTTTAGGGAATCTAATAGAATGCTATACAGAATAATAACATATAATAAAATATGCCCCTCATAACCATCTCATGTTGAGATGTTTTCCAATGCGCCCTCTTGCATATGCCATGTATCGGCAGCTCGGATATAACTGAAAATTGTCTCTTTCCTTGTTGATCTGTATTGCTCACTTTGTTGGGTCTTTGACATGTGCTCAACTCCCAGCTGATTTATTTCTGACAACTGCCAGTGAAGGCAGCATGTGTGTGTGTGTGTTTCAGCAGAGCGAGTAGGAGACACATAGAGGGCAGAAACAGGAGACAAGGTGCTGTGATGTGTGCATCTGTGACAGATGTGCATGTAGGAAGCATGTCAAGGGGTGCACATGCACCAGTGACCAGCTCAGCCAGGTGCATGCATGTTCAGTGTAAATATGTGTGTGTGTCAGTTGGTGTGTGGTGTAACCCTGAAGTCATTCCTTCATGCATGACGGACAAAAAAGTGCACACATTCCTCTTTGTCTCCTCACACACACATACAAGTGTTGGATTAAAAGAAGAGTCATATCATATTTGGGGAAATGCACTTATTTGCTTTCTGGTGGAGATTTAGATAAGATCAATACCACGTCTGTGTGGTAAATATGAAGGTTAGCTTAGCTTAGCACAAACACTGGAAACAGCTAGCCTGTCCCTGTCCAATGGTATGAAATACGCCTACCAGCACCTCTAAAACTCACTGATAAACAGGTTACATGTTTAACCCATTTGTGCCCAAAGACTGTATTTAGTATGATAAGTAAAAATGCCACAACATTTGTTCTGATTGGTCAAAAGTCTGGAAATTTGGTACAGACATACTTTGGGCACGTATCTAACAGTACAAATTAGAATTCTTTTGATCACATTAAAAATCACACTTTTATCAATGGTCAAAGTCGGGATTTTTGAAAAATTAGGAAAAACGCTAACATTGCGTTTATCCAATGTGACATACATGTTGTTTTAGACTGCATAGGTGTGCATATCTTTGATATTTAACTTGTAATGAGTTCATAGATACCAAATACTTGATTGTGTTACTTGTAGTTTCTAAGATACAGCCATTTTCTTATCATACTATATGTAATCTTTTGACATGTGGGTTTTTTCCAAAAATGGTAGAAAATGCCCTAGAATAAGCAGTAAACATGTAGGGAATTTTTTTTTATTATTTTCAGTACACACATCTGAAGGACTCCTATCTACATATTCCATATAAATAAAAGTTACACAGAACTACTAGAAGTCATACAGTAGGTGAAAATATTCATTTGAGGAGTCATTCTCTGTTAGTTTCAATGGTTTTCAATGCACTTTTAGGAAGTATGTCTGTTTACTTCTATTAAACCTCAGAACTTGCTTCTTTAAGATAACTACTGACTCTCAAATACATATAGGAACCGCCTCTCTCTCTCTCTCTCTCTCTCTCTCTCTCTCTCTCTCTCTCTCTCTCTCTCTCTCTCTCTCTCTCTCTCTCACACACGCACACACACGCACACACACACACACACACAAATGCACAATTAAGAGAAACGTGCATTAACCTATAGCACTGAGAAACTGTATTTACTAATTTAGAGTTTGAAGTAGGTCTTCAACTTTTAACCTATTGATCTGCTGGGGTCTCACGACTCGGGTCAGAGGACAGATGGAGAGAAAATGTCTGACAAGAAAAAGTACAATGTACAGCAGGTAATTGAACTATTTCAATCAGAAGATGGGATGGATATAGTAGAAATGTCCATTGAACTGCCTGACAGTGAGAGTGGAGACGGTGCAGAGGATAGTTGTGATGTGGAATTTGGGACAGCTGACAATATATATCAGGTGGATACTGTTGTTGAACTGATTTGTGAATTGTGAAACATGGATTCAGCGCATGTGCACACATTTTAAGCACATTTGTGCTTAGTCAAGCCCAGAGAACATTTTCACCAAAGGAAATTTCAAATTTCAGTCGTGAGCACAAATTAATTGGCACAAAAATCAACCTGTTAAAAGGACAATTCGCCATTTTACTGTGAGTTATGTACTGGATAATTTCTTGGCTGGGACCAATAACTTCCCGCAGTCACCGCTGGTTGCCTGGCAACTGCTCAAAGCCAAAAAATAGTCTGGCACATAACCCCCCTTTAAACTGCAAATTGCCGTTTTTACACTTTGGTTTTTATACGGAATAAACAAACAAGACATAACATGTTAATTAGTGAGCTTTAGAGGAGGTAGTAGGGGGATTGTGGAACTGTTGGACGGAGACAGGCTAGCGGTTTCCCTGTTTCCAGCGTCGGTGCAAAGCTAAGCTAAGCGGCTGCTCACATTGGCTTCATATTCACTGTACAGACATGATCAGCAATCCTCTCTTTTAACTCTGCCAGAAAGTGAGTTAAAATGTCAAAGTATTCCTTTAAGTGTAGACAAACACACACACATTCTCTTCCGACACTGTTTGCAGTCTATCATAGACGTTAGTAGACACTGTATTTAAATTAAAGTATGTTTTCTTTCTGTCATTCTGTGAAACCAAATTTTTTCATGTGCAAACAGAAGTTGTTCTTTATTAGTTAGAGCAATAACTTTTTGAAATCTTATTTTAGTGATAAAGTTTTATAATAATAGTTACAGGTTGGTATTTTTTTGGCTGCCTCACTCTTGCTAATAACCTCACTGGAAGCCGTCAGCTTCTGTTAGCATTCAAATATCCATATCGATCAGATGTAAAACTTGATACTGGAGTGTCTCAGAGCTCTAGTTTGTGTGGCAACGTATTGACTGGAGCCAAACAAAAAATGAAGCAATATAATGATCCGGCCTCAGGAATGCGTGCCTTGCACAGTAATTAACACTAAGCAAATTAATAGCTGTGAAACTGATGGGCCTGGATCAGCTATTAAAGGTCAGGACACTGAGGAACTTTCTGTCTGATCCCAGTTATCTCTGTTCTGAATTCAAAATCCTCATTTTTATAAACCCAAAAACAACTAAACTGCTCTGATCTGACCTTAGAAAAAGTTTTCCTTATTCTTCCTCATCGATAGCGACAATTTATTCGTGACACAAGGACACATTTTGTCTTTGTGGTATTGTATTGTGTTTCTATTCCGAGGTGTTTTTTGATGTGTATTCCTCTGCAAGCACCCTACAGCGAGGATAAAGCCGGTAAAGGTATTTTTAAATCACGAAAGGAACACTTACATGCTTCAGTTTTCACACCTCACCTCACACTTTATATGTTGCATCATGCTCATTAAGCGTGTGCCTGTCTGTGCACACGTGTGCCATATGTTATGCTGCTTTAAAACTATATCAAAGTTTTAATATCATCACGTAAGACAAATGTATCAGAGATAAGAGGGGAGGAGCAAGACATGTAAGGAATAAAATGGGGAAAAATTAAGAGTTTTCTATGATTGTCATCCCCATACTTGGCAACCTTGAAATTTTTTCCGAACCAAAGCGGGGTGGGGGTTTATTTTGTCCCCCAGAAAAAAAATGTGAGTTTCAGAGGCTTTGTTTCCTGCATTCTGGTGACTTTTAAAGAATGAAAATAAATAAATAATAAGTACACTGCAACATGCATTTTTGGTTAAATAGGCATAGTTCTAATTTTACTTTCAATTCTCAGGAAATAAAACTGAATAATTCACCCCTCTGGCGTGAACTTGTGTGATTCTGTGGTATAAACAAGCTGATATTAAGCATTTTTCATTCATTCATTCCTTAATTTTTTGACCTTTCTTGAGTATTTCTTTCTCTTGGTACTCTCCATTTTTCTCTTCTCTCACTCACTGAAGGCCACAGACACAATGTGACAATGGCTTGTGGCCCACCACGACGGCTTCGGTGTGATGGTATGTGTCCACAGCCTCCGTCCTTTCCCTGCTTCACATTCATTATCTATGTAAGTAGCCGTGCAATGCCTTCTGGTAGCGTGGCAGCGCGATTCAAGAGATGGGCCGTCACATTGGCTGCTCCTCATTTGCATAAAGTTGAAGCCTATGCTACTTTATGCAAATCACGAGTGTCCGACGCAACTCGCCACCTCTGGAAACTCTTGAGAAACATTTAAACAAAGCGTTATCGATCAACGCAAAAATAAATACAGATTTAGCAACTGCATGGCTTATTTCTCGCATAAAATGTTTTCAGCAACACATTTCGTTGAATTATTTTCGTAATATAAGATTAAAAAGTTTCCAAACGAGCCGACCTGTTGGTTCCGATTTGAAAGCTGGGAGCAGCAGCCCACGAGGGAAAGAGTGTCCAATCAGGTGCTTAGTGCCTTGTGTCTAGTGGCAGCCCATCAAGCGTCCAATGCTGGGAAACTTGGCGATCCCTTGCGATAAAAAATGCTGCTGTGGACATGTACCATAATGCTGTGATGTTTGGCAAGCGCAGCTCAAACCGCGCTGTGGTGTCGCGAGAAGCTCTCCTCCGCAGGGAAAAGATATTTTGTGTCACTCTATTGCTGTCCGGGTGGAAACATATGGCTTATACACACTGTACAGTACCAGAAACAGGTTGAGATAACGAAAAGGAAAAAAAGGTGTGAAAAATTGCCAGAAATCGGGAGAAGTACGGGAGAATTGGGCATTGAAAAACGGTAGTCTCTCGGAAAATTGGGAGGGTTGGCAAGTGTGGTCATCCCTACAGGAAGGAGGAAAATATATATATGGTGAAGGGTTGGAATTGGTTGTAGGAGAAGAAAGTGGGTTTGGATAAGGATGAGTAAAGAGCAGCAAGAAGAGAGAGATGAAAAAATGAAAGCTTGTGGTGTGTTTCCCTCCGGGCATGGCATCAGTTGTTTGTGAGATCTCTGCAACACCGTCCACACCCTGTAGACTGGAAGGGCCGGGAGTGAGTGCCTTTGGGCGTCCCAGTGTGTAAATGTGTGCAGGAACACAAGCCTATTTATGCAAGTACAGGCATGAACACATTAAAGTGGTTGTTTATGTTTTTGAATCATCTCCTTTTACTTTTGGAGCAGTTTGAGCCCTGTTTCTTTGTTCCCCTCATGTTTGCTTTCCTTTTATGTGTTGGTTATAATGTACAGTGTGCCTCCTCTTCCACAGTGTGATGCTGGATAATTGTGTGTGATTACAGGTGCTCATGGGAAGAGCTTCAGAGCGCCATCCCTGAAGTCCGCTCCGCAGCTCTCGGGGACAAGCTGCGAGGGCACGGACACACGAGGAGCTGGCCAGCGTGAGACAAGGCGGAGTTCCAGATCAACTGTCCGCTTTGTTGCTGCAGGGATGACACACGGCAGGAGCTAAGAGATCAAGCATACACAAACACACAAAGTAAGTAAAACAAACAAAACAAATCATAGACCCACAGACTCATCCACTGGCGAGCAGCTGGAGCCTTTCGTTTTGTATTTCTCTCTGCCCAGTCCACACAATGACCCTGAAATCATTGGTTATATTTTTCTTTTCTTACCTCAATAGTCTCGGTCTTTCTGCTTTCTTACTTACTTTTCTTCATTCTCCTTCCATAAAAGGGCCATGAAAGCCTAGACTGGGATTTTCACACCCCCTTCTCTCTGCTTGACTCACTAAAAAGTGATCCCTCTCCACGCCGATCCTCCCTTTCTCCCACTGGTGTTACACTTATCCCCGAATCCCTCCCTGTCTCTTTGAATCCGCTACAGGTGTGACCTAACTCCTTACAATTCCCTCTTCATTCCCTTACTCGCTCCCTTTTTTTCACATGAAAGGCTTCCCGCTACCCTCGGCTCACCCCCGTTCCTGCTCTTTCTTCTCGGTGCACCCTCGCCCTCTCTTTTAGCCCCAGGAGATAGCTTGGATAACAGGTGGAGCCACTGGTTTTGGGGGATCAGGTTTCCATCTGCCTGAAATGCAAGAATGCAGCTTCACCCTGGGCTACAATGAAGCCAAACAATAAACCACAAAGTCTCACACACAAACACAAAGAGAGTCCCACAAACCATCCAGCGAAGCCATTGTAAGCGTGTTCGATTAGAAAAGTGGACTTCTATTCATTCCGTTTAGTAGCTTTTAATGTCGTGTCTTTCTCTATAATTATTTTTTTCTGCATACTATCGAGGTCCGCATGGCCTCGACATCACACCATGGCGACAACCAAAGCCTCGACACAGAGACGTCATATTGTCCCTTTATGCTTCTATACGCAACAGAGGTTATATGTGGTATTGATGGGGACTGCGCACTCTGACTAGGTGTGGCACACATGCTGTGTTGAAGCTTGATTCATATCCAGCAGCCTGCGGCAATTACATGATGGTGAAAGAGCAGTTTACAAAAAAAAAAAAAAACAGCCATTGTGCTGATGGGAACAAGACTTCTAAAAGCAGCGAGAATAAGCAATTGATGCTGTTAGTCAATGTCCCACAGCTATGCTTTAAAATCTGTCTCTCTCTGTCTGCAACCACTTTCCTATTGTGTGCATCCTCCCAGCACTCCACCGCTATGACAGGTCAGTTAATATTGACATTATCTCCCTCCACCACGATGACAGCTCAAGCTGCAGGAAGCCGCTCATTAGCTCTGCATGCGCCTGTGTGTGTGTGTGTGTGTGTGTATGTGTGTGTGTGTGTATGTGTGCAAGCACCATTGTGTTGATTACCGGGACAGAAGTCATTAGCCTAGTCAAACAGGTGTTAAAGAGACAGGGCACAGTCCCAATGTTTGCCTCTGCAAGGATAACACAGATTGGTGTCATCGTTCAGCCCGATCACAGAGACCTCTGCCGAGGTCATCTCGCTGCTGCACTGTGAGTGTGTGTGAAGAGAGAGCGGGGGGTACTTTGTGTGTGTGTGGATGTGTATTACTCATGTTGTGGGGACATAAATCTGTTTATACAGTCACATTGTGGAGACTCGCCAAAATACACTTCCCCATAACGTAAATCATTACATTTTAGATTGAAGGCATGGTTTAAGCCCCAAACACACCAACCCAACATCAGAAAACTAGCAGCGACGATGGCCCCCTGTTGAGTCACCTCACGTCGCCTTTGTCTGCCAAAAAGTTGCCCTCGAATACACCGCAAAGACTACAGCCGACGGCCAACTACCATGTATGTTCTGCGCCTGCGTGAGATGAAAAAACTCTCCACACCAGCAGGCGGCGGTAGTCTGTATACGTCATTCAAAAAGGGAAACCGGAAGACCGAGGACTGCGGATATACAAGCCGTTGTTATGATACGTACATGAAACAAAGCGGCGTCTGCCGACCATTTTCACACCACTCTCACTCATCACTTAGCTTCTTTCCAGATGGCCATGTTGTTGTGAAAATATCCGTGTATTGGAATGTTCAGATGAGATGAAGATGAAAAATGAGAATAGCCTTCTGTGTTTTTCCTCTTGACTTTACTTGCTTTGCTCATGTCTGTTTCTCTTCTCGTGCACTGATTCGTTTAAGCTGAACAGCCAATTAGAGTGATTTCTCTCACTGACAAGCTCCGACACTGATTCAACATGTTGAATCGGCCGAAAAAAACTCCAACACGGGCAGACTAGAGCAGATGGTGCGGGACACATCACAAAAACTAGGCCGAAAGACACTCACCGACCGTCAGCTTGGTGTGTCAGGGCCTTAAGGTTAGGGTAAGGTTAGGCTTAGGCAAGTAGTGTGTGTGTGTGTGTGTGTGTGTGTGTGTGTGTGTGTGTGTGTGTGTGTGTGTGTGTGTGTGTGTGTGTGTGTGTGTGTGTGTGTGTGTGTGTGCGTGCGTGCGTGCGTGCGTGCGTGCGTGCGTGCGTGCGTGCGTGCGTGCGTGCGTGCGTGCGTG
>CAKAOH010020629.1:0-24048 GCA_916701665.1 Sebastiscus tertius
CCCCTTTACAGACATGCCCACTTTATGATAATCACATGCAGTTTGGAGCAAGTCATAGTCAAGTCAGCACACTGACACACTGACAGCTGTTGTTACCTGTTGGGCTGCAGTTTGCCATGTTATGATTTGAGCATATTGTTTTATGCTAAATGCAGTACCTGTGAGGGTTTCTGGACAATATCTGTCATTGTTTTGTGTTGTTAATTGATTTCCAGTAATTAATATATACATACATTTGCATAAAGCAGCATATTTGTCCACTCCCATGTTGATAAGAGTATTAAATACTTGACAAATCTCCCTTTAAGGTGCATTTTGAACAGATACAAAATGTGCAATTAATCGTGGTTAACTGTTGTTATCGATTGACAGCCCTAGTTTTTACATTCACTTGAGTTGTTTTTAATAAGAGTACTCAAGTCTATAACAGCGCTTCTATTTAAGAAAGATTTTCTAGTTCCACCACTGGTATTAAAAAGGTTGCCTGGATTATCGTCAGCTCCCCTCACTTCTCTCAGACCAACCACAGCGCTGGTTGGTGTTGAAAACTCGAAACCGTACTTTAACATTCACCAGACGCTCGCGGCCATTTCTAAGACAGAACTACTTAATTCCCAGCTCCTGTCAAGAAACCTGCAAAATGTGATGGATAGTGCTGGATGAAGAGGTGGGGAGGTGATGTGAGAGGACTGCACACACACACACACATATATATATATATATATATATATACACACACTCCTTGCACTCAAATTGTGGTTGCTTTATTGAAATAATAAGCTGGATCCATTCAGTGTGTCTGCCAGTCCAAACAGTGCTGGTATCAAGCACATGTACAGGAGTTGGTTAGTGTGTGTGTGTGTGTGTGTGTGTGTGTGTGTGTGTGCGTGTGGTAAAGCTGGCAGGTTTGAGCCCATCACGCCCCCACTGTGCGGTCAATAGAAGCAATATGCCCTCTGCTTCCTGCATGCCCGTCCACCCCCTCATGTCTCCTCTCACTCCTCCTGTGTGGTCTCTCTTTTCATTTGTCCCATTCAGTAGGCAAATGGTGATAAAAAGTTAACAGCATGATTTAGAAAATCTTCATCTCATTAAGACTCAGCTGGCTAATGGCTAACTGAGCATGACGCAGCCAATATGGTATCTATTAACTTTTACAAGGCTCTGAGTGAATCTACTGATTTCCAAAAGCCAAAAACGAAAGGGACGCTTATCCATCGTGTGTTATCTACAGAATTGGGCTGTGTTTTGGCCCAACATTGACTACGTATACATGCACAAAATATTTTGTTTTTTGCCCTTATTCTGAAAAAGACAAGATTGCTACTAAGCTGTTTACATGGCTAATGAAAATAATTATTCCACTAAGATACCTGTTTACATGCAGCCGTGCAGAGGTGGGACCAAGTCATAAGTTAAGTCTTTGACATCAAGTCCGAAGTCCTAAACTTTTTCTGCCCTGCGTTTTGCATACTGCAATTCGTTTTTTATTGACCACCACATCATTTTTGTACGTGAACGAAATAATCTTTGGTATAATTTTTCCTCATGGTTCTCTCCTGCAACTTGATTGAATTCTGTCGGATTGGGTCAAACAAAGTGGTTCTGAGGAATTAAGTGTTGACTTGCTGGGAATATTCATTCATTTATTCATTCCTTAAGAGCATTTTTTTGACATGTATACAACGGATTCAGAATATGTGTCTTAATTGGGGTTTTTAACGGCAAAAAAAAACACTAAACGTGCAGCGTTCAGCGCAGAATAGACGCTCAGCGTCTCGTCGCGCTGCTGCCGTTTGTAGCAAATGGTGCCTTCAAATGAAACTCGTGAGCTTGTGTGTACAACACAGGAAGTCGTGTACACGATATGCGTGGCGTTTGAGTGGTTTAGTCGTGAAGAACATCGTTGCTAAGCAACGGCAATATTAACATTACTGTCAGCATCTAGAAGCCACAGAGGCTAACAATTTAGCAAGCTAGCAAGTGGGAAATGCAAAGGCATAATGACAGAGGAAAAAGATGAGGCCGTTGGGAATATCAACATTTTCTTCAGACAAAATTACCAAGAAAAACAATATACGACTAAAATTAATATATATTTATTATTATTATTATTTATTATTTAACGAAAAATGTACTTCCATGGCCTCTGCCTTTTTTGACAACGTCAACAAATACGTCACAACTCGTGAACTCGGAGCTTTCAGAAACTTCCCACTTACGAGGTTGTGAATACGACATGGGGGGGGGCATTCATATGGACTCATCTCGTAAACACAGTGAAATGCGGTGCTCCCATTGCAATGAATTAAAAAAAGAAAAACTGTCAACATCGCGGTTGTGGCGGTTGCTTGCCAATATTGCGGTTATTGCGACAGCCCTACTTAGTAGGAATATTGTCTTTTATGGAATAAGGTAAAAAAACTGAATATTATATGCATGTAAACATGGCCGATGATAACTCCGCCTAACAGGATATGACCGCTAGTTGGCCTCATTTATGGATGAAAGAGCCTTTGGAAAAACTAGATTTCTGTGTATGTGATAGCGGCTTTCAGTGGAGCTGGAGGCAGAAGTTAAAGGGAGCCTGACCCTGTTAGCCTGGCCTCTTGTCTCACAGAAAAACCTTTGAGAAGATGCCAGCAACAGCAGAGCTCGAGGTTCAAGGCCTTCTCTGTCCCTCTCTCTCCTGCTCTTTCTTTTTCTCTCTCTTCCTCTTTTCTTGATCTCATCCAAATATTTGCTTAAAAGTCAAGATGTGAAAATCCCCTGAAGGTTTGGGACTGACGACCCGATACGCCGCTCACGTGTCTGTGCACTCAAAACCAGGCGATCTGTTGATGCAACCACATAAACGCAAGGCAGGCTTCGTCTTGGCAGTGACACGGTGACAGCTTGAAGGAGGCACAAACAAAAACTCTTCCAGATGTCTACATTCGCCTCCTCTGACCTCCTTTCATCTTGTCCTCTCTAACCTTTGTTCAGTGCTGCCCTCTTCACTGCAGCCCTCATCACTTATCCCCAAAATGTTTACTCCCCTCCCCTCCACTCCTATTCCTCTTCTCGTACCAGATCGCCTTGGCTATAAGCAGAACCACATCAACAGAAAAATTATCTTCTCATATTCTCAGCATATTAGCGGTATCCTTTGGCTGCATCATTACGAAGCCATTTTAATGATAGGTGTGGTGCTCTCAAACCTCACGTATGATAGCTGTAGTAAAACACAAATCGTCAGAACCTGCTTCAAGAGAAACAACGCAGATCTCCAATAAATGATTTCAAATCAAATCAGGGCTGGATAAGATGACAAAGCAACGTCAATGTTTGAAAATGGGGAAAGCTGGAATGATAATCACTGGCATCAAGTAGCTGAAATGTTGCATCGGTCTTTAGTGCAGCCTGGTCCAGAGGTTATGGGGTTTGAGGTGGCTGTGAGAGCCAGAAGAGCAGCACATGAGCCTCCTTCACACGGAGGTAAGGAGTGTAAACAGACATCGAGACGAAGAAAGAGATGACCACAGTGCAGCAGCATCTCATCTTTTACTCCTACTGCCTCCACAGTGGGATGACACATTAGCCGTGTTTCCATTCAATTGTCAAGCTAATTTTAAAGGACCAATATGTAATATATTTACTCTATTAAATCATAAAGTGACCACGACATGTCATAATAGATTAAGGAAATATGCTGAAATGAAATACTGGCTTCTCTGACAACAATGATACAACCAGTATGCTCTCCTTTGAAATTTCCATTACGGTCCGAAATGCCTGTTTTTGTTTTGGCCTGTGTGATCCCGTCCGCGTTCCATTTCAACACCCCGTTACCACATATGAAACAAATTGGCAGCCATGGAAGCAGGCAAACAAACTGGATCAACAGAGATAATGTTAACGTTAGATTCTACCTGACCTGAAAGGCCTCGGCACATCTCTCTGTGGTCCGTGTGCAGCTGCGTGATCAAGGCAGAGAGTATTTGAGACACAAAGCCAGTGAAGTGATTCAGACTAGAGATGTTCCGATCCCATTTTTTCCTTCCCGAAAACAATTCCGATAACTGAACTTGCGGTATCGGCCGATACCGAGTACGGATTCGATATCAGCGTGAAAAAAAAAAAAAAAAAAATTCATTCATTCATTCATTATCCGTAATCGCTTATCTTATTCAGGGTCGCAGGGGGGGCGATCCCAGCTGACATTAGGTGAAGGTAGGGTACACCCTGGACAGGTCGCCATACTGTCATAGGGCTGACACATAGAGACAGACCTACGGGCAATTTAGAGCCAACAATTAAACTATAACTGCATGTCTTTGGACTGTGGGAAGAAGCCAGAGAACCTGGAGAGAACCCACGCTAACACAGGGAGAACATGCAAACTCCACACAGAAGGGCCGCAAGCCAGATTCAAACCTGCGACACTTTGAGGCGACAGTGCTAACCACTACACCACCGTGCCGCCCATTATTATTATTATTTAATAGCTGTTTACTACACTACTACATTTTTTCTTGCTCTGACTACCATTATTGTTAGCACCGCACACTAGCACCGCACTGTTGTTGTTTACTATCGTCACGTGACACGTGAGTTAAATGTTCGTTACAATTTATTCGGCAAAGGCATTTCCATATCCCATTTACTAATTTACATAAACTCTTTTTCGATTAAGGCAAAAATCACCTTAAGCAAGCATAAAAACATTTTGTTGCAATTGAGGGAGTTTCATCGGATTCTGCCGTTTCCATACAGCTTTTCTAATGCGATTCTCCAAAATGTGCATAAAAAAATGTGAATGGAAACACGGCTATTGTCAAAAAGACAAAAAGTAGTCTTAGTGGAAATGCTGGGATGATTGTATATATATATATATATATGTATATCACGTTGTGGTATGAGGTGGTGACATAAATTGTGTAATAAAAAGCCATTAAATTACGGTGATATATGCACAGACAATGCAACATCACTAGCTGGGGAAAACACTGAGATATTGTCTGGGACATAATTGATGAAAATAGGAGTCATTATCAGAGTCTTTAACCACATCCTAGAGAGAGTCAGAGAGACGGGTTTCAGCATATATCGTGCCGGATGTGTGACCGCTCTTCCAAATGTTGGTTTTTGCTGTGTTTATTTATCTACCCGACCCACTCAGAGGTGACCCCTGGGGTGAGCTGAGGGGGCAGGAGAGTGTGTTTGCTTGGACACATACACAGATTTACCCCCCTACTCACACTGATCACCACCACCACCACCAACCTTCAGGCTCAACATTTGACCACAGTATCTAAAAATATCACCCCAGAAAAAGGTGGAAAAATACCAGCCTTGTGTGGTGAAGGAATGGAGAGAGAAAGAGAGAGAGAGATGAAGGAGTAATGGACCAAACCCTCTCTCTCTCACCTCTTGATTTTTACCGCACCCTGACTACTGAAAGGCAGGTTTGTTCTGTAGTGTTTGCTGTCCAACCGCTGGCTCCAAATATATATATACATCACGCATACATGCTGTGTAGTCATGCAAGTTGATGTTCACATAATATCTGTCCGTGTTGCTTATAAATGTACTGTCTGCTTTATTACATCTTCACTGTGGACACAAGTGGAGGTTACAGGATTACAACGCAAGATCCTCTTGAGCCTTTGCGTTAAAGCTGCACTTATTAATGTTTTTATATTAACAATGGATCAAATGACTACATGTAATATATGAAAGGGGTCACTTGTAGTGACAAACCACAAAGACTGTATATATAGATGGACGATGCATCTCCACTTCCTCCTACGGTACAAAAGTGAAGCCAAAATATCCCGGATATGGGGGCTCCCATCTTGAGATTTGGACGTCATTTGGAGCCAGAGGCTGCGCAGTAGTGACTGTGGGGGGGGCTGGAGCGGAGGTATCGAGGTCCCGCCAACACACATGCCCGAGCCAATCACGAGCCGAGCACTGCCGCAGCTTGCTAGCATGAGCCACCTAGCTGCTACGTTAGCAACACTGTAGCCGTTTGGCTAGAACAGAGGTCAGCAACCTTTACTATCAAAAGAGACATTTTAGGCACAAAAAAAAAAAATCTGTCTGGAGCCGCAAAACATTTGAGCATTGTGATGACGGTAACACAGTTTATAGTCTAAGTATATAGTATATAAGTCTAATGTAGTGAGGGCTCAAGTGCAAATGTACGACAGAGTATTAGGGCCACATTGAGGGAAAAAACATCTAAGATTTACAGAATAAAGTCACAACTTTACGAGAACAAAAAGATGATAACACGTAAAATTACTACTTTATAATAATATGACTTTATTCTCATAATACTACGACTTTTTTTCTCGTAAACTTCTGACTTTATTCTTATAATATTACTACTTTTTTTCTCGTAAACCTATGATTTTATTTTCATAACATTATGACTTTATTCTCGAAATCTCAGATTAATTTTTTTTCTCAATGTGGCCGTAATACTCCGTCGTACCGTCGTACCATAGACCTACAACAATGATAAATGAGTGAAAAATGAAAATGTAAACAAATAACAGTCATTTAGTTCCATTTTTATAAATCCACAGGGAGCCACTGGAGAGGGGCTAAAGAGCCGTATGTGGCTCCGGAGCCGCAGGTTGAAGACCCCTGAGTTAGAAAGACAAAACAACTAACCATAATATCTCTTGGGCGGTCCTTGACCGAAGAAATTCTTAGTCGACTAACATATCTTTTGTCGACTAATCGATCAGTTGATTTAATCATCAGATCTGTAAATTTTAAAATTGAGTTTCTCCAGAAAGAATCACACAAAAGTACCACTTTAAATCTCTCGTTTACCAGAGATGTGCTCATAAGCATAAAAAACGACTAATCGACTAAAGAAATCTTTGTCCACTAAGACCAAAACAACTGATTAGTTCACTAATCAACTAAGATGGGGCAGCCCTATATATCCCGATGTCTCCAAGTTAAATGTGTGATTTTGATTAATTCATTCAAGGTTTACTCTAAACATCCTCACAAGAAGAAGCCCACACAATAACAGCACTGCTTGATATTTGGCTGCTCTGCCGTGGCCTCTGCTCATCTCCTCACCCCCCTCCCCCTCCACAGTGAAATAAAGTTCGCCCACTCACGAGTAAAATGGGAAAGACAGGGATGGTATAACTCCATTGCTTGGGAATTTTAAACAGGGGAAAGTTGGCATCACTCAACATCTCAGCTCTACTAAATTCAGCCATGAATATTTCCAGACTGGAAAAATGACCCTCTTCTCAATGCAGCAGAACTAAAGTATTAGACAGAATTATAGGTGGATATATCCTGCCTCCATATATTAGAGCAGGTTGAGATTTAAGCTTTTAGTAACACTGGAGGTGATTTTTTTTTTTTAAATAATAACTTGTGGTTTTTGAGTGAAGAAATCCCTTGAGTCACATTACAGATACAAAAATGTTGCCTTGAACGGTGAACTTGTTGAACTTTGACCACGATCAGATGCACAAACAGTCCTTTCCATGACTTATGAGTGGTCAAATACTGGGAAACACACACCACACACACACATATATATATATACACACACACACACACACACACACACACAAGTGCTGTGGAGAAAGACAGAGCCTATTTCAATGGACTTTCCTGCTGTCAGAATGTCTGGTATGCATTAGCCACAGACTCCAGTGGGATAGCTGGATCCACAGTATGCGTGTGCATGCGGGTATATGCATGCGAGCAGACACACACACACACACACACACACACACACACACACACACACACACACACACATGCACACACACACACACACACACACACACAAAAACACAGTAAGAAGAGAGACAAGCAAAGAAAGAACACTACCACAAGGGTCAAACACTCAAATACTCAATTAAGTGTAGTTGAGAAGATGCCTCGTAAAATCTCCACAGTGAAAAGCTTTGGTGCTGAAAGCTACAAGATTCTGTATGTTTTAAGCATCCTATATGTTTCATTCACATCTGGTTATATAGGCCAGAAATGCTATTAATATATATATGTGTAAGGAGACATATGAAAGTAACCACAGCATGCACACAGTGTTTTACTTGAAACTCCTTCTATAAACGCTCTCTGTGATCTCTATCTCCCTCACTCTCTCCATTTTCTTCCCTCGCTTCTTTAAAAAACTCCTTGTAAAACTCTCTCTTTTATTCTGTTAGCTTTGGCACAAAGAACAAATATGTGTGTGAATGTGTGTGAATGTGTGTTTACCAATGCGGCAACCTCCAGGGTCTGAGAAGTGAAGCCAATGCTGAAGTGCCTTAAACTTGCATTCTTTCTAACAGCCAGCAGGGGGCGACTCCTCTGGTTGCAAAAAGAAGTCTGATTGTATAGAAGTCTCTGAGAAAAGGAGCCTACTTCTCTCTTGATTTATTACTTCAGTAAACAATGTAAACATGAGTTTATGGTCTCAATCGCTAGTTTCAAGTCTTCTTCAATACAGCATGATGTTCATTTAGTAAATTATGGTCCCATTTAGAGTCAAATAGACCATAAAGCAGGGTGGCTACCTTGTGATTGACAGGTCGCTACCACGGAGTTGTCCGGTCTGGGAGTTGTCCGTGTTTTCGTCTTACAACTTTAACCCTCACAGTGTGTTTTCAGTTCATCAAAGTTAATTGTGACATTTTGGTCACCAAAAAGATGTCTTATTCAGCGTTCGGTTGTACTTAGCTCCACCCTCTTTTGTCACTTTTGTTTGCAGAAAACCAAGATGGTGATGGCCAAAAAACCAAGATGGTGACGGCCAACTAAAGGCTTCAAAACGGTCGTCCACAAACCAATGGGTGACATAAACATAAATTGTCCAGCTTTGTTGTCCTTGTTCTTAGCTGTTACTTCTATTTGTCTATATGTTGATGCATAAAACCAGAGTCAAATTCCTTGTATGTGGGTACTTGACAAATAGAGCTTATTGTGACGTCACAGTGACTACGTCCACTTCTTATACAGGCTACATGGTCTATGGTGTTTATGCAAAGACTGATCTCTGGGTGTATTTGTGTATGTCTGCTTGTGCAGCTCCCTCTGAGATCTCTAGATAGAAAACAACTGCTGTTAAACATAACTTTTTGTTTGTTTTGTTCTTGGTTTGAAAAATGTTGACTGAGAAAACCCCCAAGGCCTGTCATCATGACCTCGTGTTTGTTCATATTTTTATACAATCTCAAAACAGAAATTGGATTAATAGTTGTATATCAGTGTAGAATATATTGTCAAACACTTTATTTTGAAAGTTGAAGTGGGGTGGAGTAAAGCGGGAGGATGTGGAAGTGATGGGGGCGTTTATTTTCCACTGTTATTTCTTTCTTTTTAAACATTGCTTTGCAGAGTTTGGTCAGGGTGACCTGTAGACAAAACCATCATCAATTAGATCTGAGCACACATGACATTCATTATCCTTTCAGCAATACAGAAAACTCAGCGTGATGACAGAAGCTTTGAGACTGAAGTCATAAACAGAAGCCAGATATGGGTTTTTTACTGGCAAATATCTGCTGCATTTCTACAATTTCAACAATAACCAAAAAAAACTCTCTTTGGTTCCCATTCGACTCTGTCTCTGCCCACCAAATGTTGCTACTCTATTTCCTTGTTAAAAAATTATTGGTCCTTTTTCATTGACATCACAAAGAAACCACCCGTACAGTGGAGGGAGAGCTGGAGAAAGGCGTGCGTGCCGGGATCAAAGAGGCCAAACCAGAGAGAAAAGAAAAGGGGACCACATGGCTCCCACAAAGCAGCACTTATCCAAAATCGGATCAGTCTGGACTGGACTGGAGCACCAAACCCAACAAACACTATACCCAGAACTCATTTTCACAGTATTTACAAACTCTTCAAATATGATCTCATTTGCAGTCGGGAGGATTGAAATCGTAGCACAGAAACATGGGAGATGCAGATGCACAGACCTGGGTTGACCTGTGATGTGACGGCTCCTAACAGGTAGAGGAGGATGAGCAGGAGGAAGTGAACGTCCCACAGGTGCTTCATCCCCAAACGCATGCACAGAGACAGGCTTCCAATCTGAAAGACAAGATGGACACAGCAGGTTATGCAAATGTGCGATACAAAGTTTAATATATGACAATATTTGTCATTGTTTTTTTATTATAAGGGCTGTCAAAGTTAACGCAATGCGATTTTAAAGTTGTAGCAGGCTCAGTTTTAAAGAAGATACTGGTATCATGTGAAACTGGAAAACCTAAGGAATCCATTGGTGTCATGTCATACTAGCTTGTTGCGAAGGAGGCTAAATAATGCTCCAAACTTAAGCAAAATTTTGGCGAGGAACAACTGTCATGGCTGTTTTCAAAGAGGACCTTTGACCTCTGACCTCAAGATATGTGAATGAAAATGGGTTCTATGGGTACCCACAAGTCTCCCCTTTACAGACATGCCCACTTTATGATAATCACATGCAGTTTGGGGCAAGTCATAGTCAAGTCAGCACACTGACACACTGACAGCTGTTGTTGCCTGTTGGACTGCAGTTTGACATGTTGTGATTTGTGCATATTTTTTCATGCTAAATGCAGTACCTGTGAGGATTTCTGGATAATATTTGTCATTGTTTTGTGTTGTTCATTGATTTCCAATAATAAATATATACATATGTTTGCATAAAGCAGCATATTTGCCGACTCCCAAATACAAATCTCCTTTTAAGGTACAATTTGAACAGATAAAAAACTATTTCAACCGATTGATTGATTATTATAAAAACTATTAACCTCTTAACAATCCGACGGTCACTATTTTGTCTTTCAGAGGTTCTAGCGGGCTCAGTCTTAAAGCTGAGAAGGAAGATGCTGGTATCATATGAAACTAGAAAACCAGAGGAATCGACTGGTTCTAATCATGCCATGTTAGCTTGTCGGGAAGAAAGCTAAATAACGCTTCAAAGTTGCGCTAAATGTTGGCGAGGAAAAACTGGCATGGCCATTTTCAAACGGGTCCCTTGACCTCTGACCTTAAGATATGTGAATGAAAACTCTGAAAATTGTATCTTATTAGATAAAACAGATGTTGACAAACTGCATAATTTGCAGTTGGAAAAAGGTAATAAATCGCAATATATCTTATCGCAATAAAATGTTTAAAATCGCAATAAGATCATATCGTGACTTAAGCATTGTGATAATTTCGTGGGGCCTTTGGTGATTCCCACCCCGACTAGCATGAGGAACACATTGTACTTTATATTCCCTCCTCTGTATTCATGGGAACCAAGCATTTGTTTGCATATACAAGGGGAAAATAGGAGTTTAATTGGAAGCATGTTTTTTATTCCACTCAATAAAAGACACAATAATTGCCACCAAACTGAAATTTCCGTGCTTTATCACTCTATGAGAGAAGGCCTATTAAACTCTAACAGTGGTGATATTTCAATATCAGCCATACAAGACAGAATAGCCTCATAGTTCATATGCAATTAAAATGAAGCTTTTTTTTTATTATTATTTTTTATAATTTTTACATATTCCACACTAATTGTAGGAACAAGTGATGAATGAATAAATGATGGAGGAAGGGGAGAAAGAGACGTTGAGTCACAGACATGACTTCAGCTGCACAGACGCAGCGCCAACGAGCCGCCTCCAACTGACCACTTAGTCCAAAACAACCTTGTTTCAACCCGTTTCTGTCCACATTTCATTTGTGATGTGACTTCACAAAAAAAAAAAAAACAGACAAACAAGGAAATGCATTCACCACTGGTAACTTCACATACAGCTTCTTTTCTTATTAAATGTTGAACAGCGGGATGAGGATGGGTTCTGTTTTCACCCACATTAGCAAAAGCTTCCACTTAGTTTGCTTCACTGAAACATCTTAGTGTAGTTATCTGATTCAGAGTTAACTACTTGGAGAAGAAACCAGCCTGTGGCACTTTTACTGCTGCTCAAAGTCTCAGTTATATAACTGAGGTTAGATTTTATTGTTCACACCATGTTGATGTTATGCAACAAAACTGTGCCACCAAATGAGAAATGAGACACTCTGATGTTATAAGAGAGAAAAATCTAAAAATCAAGTGTTAACAGGTGAATAGGGTAACAAATACACCTAATAAATATCACCATGAAACTTCCCCAGTTGATTACTAAAATTAAGACAATTATTTTTTGTATTACAAGTTTTCTGAAATGTGTTGTTTAAATATGCAAATGAGGCACTATCTTATTAAATATGTGCTAATTTGCATAAACAGAAATCTGAACATTGGATAAAAGCAGGTTAAAAATTCTTGTTTCATTTTGTTGACATATTGGAGTAAAAAAACAAACAAATAAAATAAAAATAAAATGTTTATATACAAGTCAAGTGTTCGGAAGTTGTAACAGAACAAATAGTGCAAAGAAATAAATACTGGATGGATATATGTGGACCGGATGATTATGTACAGTATGTATATGCGGAGATGTTTTTATACAGTATGTACACTGAGTAGAATATACATTTACAGTGACATGTATGTACATATTACATTATGCACATAAAATGGCAGATAATATGTACATAGTATAAAAAAATGTGCATTAAAGACTGCAAATTATAATCTAAAGATGTGCAAAAATGTGCATTAAAGACTTTAAGAATTTAAATCTATAACGGCAGCAGCAGATATTTGGTGTTAAAGGGTTATTGACAGTGTATGACTGATTATGTTTTATAAATAAATAATTCTAAAATTCCATATATTTTGAAGACACTACAAGTAAATAGGGTAAAAACAAATAAACCCCCCAAAAAAACTTATAGATATTACCATGACATTTTCCCAGTTGATTACTTACATTAAGAAAATTATTAATATGAAAAAGAGTCATTATCTAATGCCATTTTTTGGTGAATTTAGGAGAAATCTACAGATTCAGATAGACAAATTGAAGTAAAATAAACACCTAAATGTGTGTTTTGGATGTTTTCTTTCCACGAGTCTGAAAGAAGACATGTTGTGGAAGCAAAATAGCCCCAAACCATACTTTTTTTTACCACTATCTAATGATTTAGTATCTTTATTATAGTGCAGGCGACAGACTTTATGCTACAATTCCAATGTAAATACTAAAAGACATAAATTAAGCAGGGTTATCTAAACCCAATTACACATGACACAAAGCAAAGCTACCAGAGCACTGTGGGAAATTTCACAGAGAGACATCAGTGTGTGTGTGTGTGTGTGTGTGTGTGTGTGTGTGTGTGTGTGTGTGCATCAGCCGTTTCCTGGTCTTCATCGCCGGCCAAAAACAACATTTTCCTGACGTTTCCCCGTTGAAATAACAGAGGGATCAGCAGCATGCTGCTCAGCGATCTGGTCAATGGGAAAAGACTAGACTACAGTACAGGCCTTCATTCACACACTGTTCAATCGGCTGTCAGTGACTGTACAGTATTGTACTATATTATTATTCCTTAAATATCATCTCTATGCTTCTCTCTCCTTACTTATGTTCAACAGGGGGTCTCTCCACCAGCAGTAACGTTGTCTGCTAACGCTCCAGTTAACCTCATGATCACATATATGAAGTGCAGGTTCACATATGCTGCCTATGGGAAACAAATCCAGACCTGTTGATATTGAGCTTATGCCAAAATGTACTCTATTTTAAATCTGTTTATTTAACAGGCTTGATTTTTTAAAGATACCTGTACAATTTCCCCAGCTTTCCACATAAAATGATTGGACATTTGCATTTGGAAATATAAAAAAAAAAGATATGTATTGTTTTGTTTGTTATAGTGTTGTGGATTAAAATCAACTCAGTCACCAGAAAAAATGGTAACATTGTACATTTCTGCAAACGTCATGATACAAACTCTGTCACGTCTTTTAAAAACTCCCCTTAAAAACTCCCTTTTTTAGAATTGCTTTTCTGTGGTTTTGTTTATCTTTTAGTTTTAGTTTCATTATGCTTGTGTTTTAAATGAGTTCTGTTTTTATTGTAAAGCACTTTGTAACTGTGTTTTGAAAGGTGCTATATAAATAAAGATTATTATTATCGTTGCTATTATTATACATTGACGTTTCTGAACCATGAATATTATTCATATCAGCCTTGTATTACGCCTGCAGAAACGCACAATGCCACGTTATTAAAGTTGTTTTAGGCAACACAAGTACTTGGTTAAAGGAACAATGTGGAACATTCCAGGGGATCTATTGGTAGTAATGGAATATAATATTAATAAATATGTTTTCTTTAGTGTATAATCACCTGAAAAATAATGTTTTCGTTACCTTAGAATGAGCCGTTAATACCTACATACAGAGCCGGCCGCCATGTTTCTACAGTAGCCCAGAACGGACAAACGAAACACTAACTCTAGATAGGGCCATTCGCTTTTTCACGTTTTTGCGTTAGCTACCGTAGTTCTCCTACACGTTTGGCATACGCAAGAAGTTTCAGTTGGTTGCAGTCTGCAACCTCATTGCTCGATGGCGCCAAATCCTACACACTGCACCTTTAAGGTCAGAAAAAACATCATGGTTTTTACTAAAATAATAACGTAACAACACGTAACGACCATAACAACTTCTCGCTTGTTATACTCGTTATTATACCAACTAACTTTCAATAACGGTTGCTCTATATACTACGCACTTGTTAGGCGCGTCACTTGTTGTACTGACTCAATGCTCTGACTGAAACATCCATATTCAACGTATCCCAGGTTTGCAGAAACGTACCAGTGTCAGCATTTTTTCCTGGGGACTGGGCTAATTAAAATTGATTCTCCAAGGTCTATTGAATTAAAGGTTAACTTTGGTATTTTTCAACCTGAACCCTATTTTCCCATGTTTTTGTGTTTAAGTGACTAATAGGGAAAACACTTTTTGAAACTGATCCAGTGTTGAGGGAGAACGCTGCAGCCGCTAGCCGCTAAACGAGCTCTGTAATGTTACAACAAGATGTAAAGAACCCTACAGAGAAATTAAACGTTTTTCTTACCGTCATGTGACTTGTTGCTGGAAGACAACGGTAGAAACGTGGAGAGCGGTGGAGAATGTACAGAAAGCATAGCTTAGTGTTATCTAAAAGATTTTCAATGTCATGGCTGAATATTTAGATGATTTCCACAATGTGAATGTGACGCAACATTTCACATCGAGGCTTCTCCAAGCGAGACACACAATAACAAACAGACCGGATCAAGCGAAAGGTAAGTAAAAACATTTAATTTCTCTGAAGGGTCCTTTCCATAATGTTGTCAGACACTTATAATAACAATCAGTGGCAAAAACAACCACTTTCATGGGACGTAAAATGATGGTACCAAGTTGCCCCAAATGATTACATTACAGCTTGTTTAGCGGCCGGCAGCTGCAGCGTTCTCCCTCAATACTGGATCAGTTTCAAAAAGTGTTTTCCCCATTAGTCTCTTAAACACAAAAACATGGGAAAGTAGGGTCCAGGTTGAAAAATACTGAAGTAGTTCTTCAAGCGGACCTTTGAAGTTATCCTGTAGTGAAAACGACCTCAAACTGATCTCGTGCGACCAGCGTTGACGGTCCACCCACTGAATTCTGTGACATTAATTAAGGTCTGACTTGCCTCTTTCATTGTGCCTTAACACATAATCTCATTGCTTTTCTCAGTTCCATTTCCTGCAGCTTCACATTACAGCCACTTCCCACTGAGACGCCTTTACTAAGCTTAACTTCTCCTGGCTTTTCATAGCTAATGAAACACAAACACCTGATGGCGATGGCTTGTGTGCATTTGGAAGTCAAAAAATGTGTTTACCACGTGCTGGAGAACATTTATGTAAAGGCTGATTGTGCTGTATTGGGGAGAACTGACCTTTGGTGCTCCGATCAGAGACTCTCAAAGGACCATAATGGTGTGTTTGCATGTTTTAGCCCATTTACTGCAAATCACATACATTTTACTTTGCTGCTCACTGTTTTTATAACTGGAGGATGTGGTTCAGTCTCTCTGTCTTCAACATGTTTGGTGCAGAGAGAAATATATCCAAAACTATTGGATTGAGTATCATGAATTATAACATAGACATGAATGGTTCCCAGAGGATGAATTCTCTTGACTTTTCATCAACGGGTAGAAATTCTCCCACACTTCAGTCCATGACAAAATACAGGACAATGTCTCTAAACTCCAGTCAGCCTCAGCTGCACTTTCAGACCAATAACATAGCATGTTATCATGCTTTAGTTAGCATACTTACATGTTGAATGTTAACATTCAGCTCAAAGCACAGCTGATCTTTACAAATGACGGACATTAATCCAAGCTCAACAACACTTTAAACCACCAAGTCTGACGACATACAGTTGAGCCTAACAGGCTGAGTCTGAGATGTACTAAAATGGCCACCATACTAAAAAAAAAAACCTGTTTAATTTAGGTAAGAGCGTAGCCTTTCCTGACGTACCACCCTCATGCAATTTTCTCAATTTTAGGGTTATAGGGTTTTGCTCCAACAGAAGCTTCAACAAACTATGGTGTTGGAAAATCAAACCCAAAAGACAAACACCAAGCAAACATGGATATTGAGAAAATGAGAATGACAATCTGATAACGTGCAACATGTGCTTCTATGAAGCGGTCAAGTCTTATGTCTAAAGGGTGCACCCTAAGGACCTGATCACACTAAGATGTGTCACTAGAAATGACAGCTAATCCATTGATTCCCTATGGTACGGCGCGCATTATGTGCATTGTGTGTATTTATTATCTAAGAACCATTGGTTTTAGTATCAGAAACTATTGTCTTTTATTACTTTTTATTATTTTAAAGAACTACCGTCTCACACTCAACATGTGAATTTAAGCATGTTCATGCATGAGTGTATATATGATCCATGTTTTATGCGTGTATGTACATTGTGACTTTGGTATGTTGTGTGATGCAATGGCCTAGAGCCCAAGACAAATTTCCCTGTGGAACAATAAAGTATATCTTATCTTATCTTATCCTCTCCTGCGCCACGTTTTCTAGCACTTTCTAGACGGGCAAGTCGCAGTTTCGGACCGCTCATCGATGTCACAGTTGGCCCATGCAAGTTGAGTTGATTTTGTCAAGTTGAGTCTAGGGTGAACTGACTCGAGTCCAAGTCATGTGACTTGAGTCCACACCTCTGGTCGGAACAGTGAAACAACGACAAATGAAGACAAAAGGTTGATATTAATGGTAAATAATTACGATAAACTATATAATTCAACAGCAAAGCAACGGCAAGAGCTCAACATCAGCTTGAATCCATTTTCTCCCCCATTAATCACATCTGATCGCCTGGTTGCGCACGCAGCCCCGCTGCAGTAAATTTGGGGTCTCTCCATGTTGGTTAACGGGCTGAGAACTGTGACTGCCAAGGAAAAATGCTTTTGTCAATTTTAAATTCTATGCTTTGGAAAGTGTCTGGCTGTAATGTAAACTGTATGCAATTTGTAGAAAATTGGCTCAATTGGTGCGAAAATACATCAGTCTGAAATAAAACCCCTTTAAAAGCTTTTCTTTTAGACCCTTAAATGATTTATAAAAGTTATTTTTTAAGACGTGTTTCTCACTATTCTTTGTTTTATCCTCAGTTAAAGCTGCAAATATGAGATCCAAGCAGCCATTGTTAATATCGTTATATGTTGAGTGTACAGTAAGTTCTTTCTAGATGGTCATGGTTTAGTGATTGTTAAAATGTGGAAATGGATTTCCTGTGTATTAGTTGTATTGCTATTGCCTCCTCCTCTGGATCCAGCTGTGTTCTCAATACCTGTATGAAGTGAACAGCTGTTATTCCACCACTGGCCTCCGTTATAGTAACATCAGATCAGTCGGCAGCGCTGGAGTAACAGGCACACAGGTTCACAGCTCTGGAAACTTCTCCCCGTTCTCGTCTTACAGGAACACAGCAGGAAAAACTTATTCATGTCCTATCTCGGTTTCAAAAAGTGTCTACTCCTGGATTTTTTTTTTCCTTTTCACTTTCAAAGACATATTTCAAACTTTTAAGAGGAAAAATTGTAGCTTATGAAAGCATTGTCAAATCTTCTGAAGGTTTACATTTCAACTTACTGTGTATATATTTCAAAAGTGTCTATATTTATGATGCTCTGGACATTGTGGACATTGCTCTTTTAAAATTAATTTCAACAGCTAACCCTCGCAGTAAAACTGATTTTTCTGAACTGGAAACACAAGCAGTAACGGTAAAAGAGAGATGGAGGGATTTGGAGACAGAGGACCGCAACGAGGACCAGCTGCACAAACCCTTCAGTGGTTAATTTATTCTCTAAGATCCTGAGAGACGAAGCAGGAAAAAGACAGGAGATCGAGGTCACGTCCAGTAGCTTTCCCCACCTGTACGTCAGACCAGAGCACAGACAGAGATATACAGTAGGTTCGACCTCCGGGTCCTTGTTATTTAGCATGCGGGAGCACATACTGTGGACCAGTGATGATGATTTTTTTTCTGGAAAAATAAATCCCTCCATGTCTGGTATTTTATGGCTGATTAAACAATTCATTCAGCAACGACTAGCAGACATTAACAGGCAAAGTTTAATTTGGATATCACTGGTCTGAGGTAAAGTCTGCTCGCTTCTGTAACCACGGCACCCAGGTAAACTGGGTCCTCCTACTTTTTGTTGAGCTCAACTGGGGGGAAAAAGAGGAGATCAGATGGGGGTAGAAGTGCCGTGTATAAGGAGGAGTAAAGATATGATTCACAAACCCCACCACAGTAATGCAGGATTAGGCGTAACGAGTGGCTTTGTCTCAAAGTGAAGTCCAGAGACCTACAAGTAGAGCTGCAACGATTATTCGATTAATTGTCAACTATTTTAAGAATCGATTCATCGGTTTGAGTAGTTTCTTTAAAAAAAAAAAAATCCTAATTCTCTGATTCCAGCTTCTTAAATGTGAATATTTTCTGGTTTCTTTACTCATCTATGACAATAAAACTGAATATCTTTGATTTGTGGACAAAACAAGACATTTGAGGATGTCATCTTGGGCTTTTTGGAAACATTGATCAACATTTTTCACTATTTTCTGTCATTTTATAGACCAAACAACTAATCTATTAATCAAGAAAATAATTGGCAGATTAATCAACAATGAAAACAATCTTAGGTTTGCTCTTAGGTTTTGTAGTGAGACTAATATTGTACTAGTATTACCTTTCTGGCCACTGGATATAACATAGTGAGGAGACAGATGTGAATATGTTCACTGTATAATAGATGTTCCCCTTTAAACAGCTGTATTTGTGCACTACATTTTGAAAATACTTAAAAAAGGCACCCTGGTCTGACGTGTCTAATGAAGGATTTTTGGCATCAAAAAGTATTGTTGGAGGGTCGCAGTAATACAATTTTGATATTAACGCTGATTAAAAGTACAGTACATAGACATTCATTATAATAAACTACTGTGCATGCAGTATGTTGTTTTAGCCACACTAGCAGGATGGCCATGTTTGTTTGTCAGTCTGTCCACCACATTGGTCCTTAGTACTAATTAGCAAATGTTAGCATGCTAACACGCTAAACTAGGATGATGAGCATTGTACACTCTATACCCACTTAACATCAGCATGTAAGCATTGTCATTGTGAGCATGTTTGCATGACGACATTAGCATTTAGCTCAAAGTACCTAAGTAGACTACAGCCTCACAGAGCTGCTAGTGTGGCTGTAAACTTTTAAAGCCGAGTTCATGCTCGCCGTAGTGTCCCCGGCGACTTTCAACCTTCATTACTTTATAATACATTTAATACTTGACTCCTTGACTCCTCTTTACAAGGATTATGTAAAGGTGATAAAGTTTGTCCATGAATATGAGATATGCGTTTACAGTTAATTACAAGTCCTCCTCAGCATTGAGGAGTTTGGTTTATGGTGTTTTGACGGTCGCACTCGTTGACTTCTTGCTTCTTCACAGAATCTTTTGTTTGTATGCCCTCTGGCTTTTCAGAGAATACTGCAAAGAACAACGCATTGAGCATAAACGCCTTTGTGCGTACTCATGTGCGTACCATTGGTGGAAGTCCGCGCCACGATGCCTTGCGTTAGCATAAACAAAGCTCAAGTCCCTTTCCCACTGGACAAAAAAACGCGTTAACACCCACTGACATCTGGCTTTTGTCTTCAGAGGGAAAGATTAAAATCGGCATTCATTCCCGGACAAATGACTCTGCAGTAGTGACGGGTATTTATCGGCTCCAGCTCCAATCGGCAGTGATGGAAACACCCAGGTGGACACGCTAATTTTGGGCCCTTTTCCGGCACCATGCTGTGTGACGCGCGTTGAAGTGAATATATGATAAATAGAATCAACAGGGATTTGGATAATTATTTTAATCTATTAACGTACAAAACATACAGTTAATATGCTCTCCTCAAAGCCACCAGACTCCAGCCAGACAACAGTCATTTTACCTCGCTGATCATCGAAACACAACTTCATTCAAACTCAATAGAAACAAAATAACACTCATCAAAACCATCTTGGTTCGTCTTTCCATTGTTCCAACAATCACCAACTCTGGTTTGATCGAAATAAACCCTTAAAGGGATTCTTCTTATTATAAATATAGCGTACACTTAAACGGATATCATCTTTTTTAGCTGAGCCTTTCTTTTAGGTGGCTAAATTTATGCCGATCGTCATCTACTGTAAGTAATACACCTACTATGGATAAGTACGTCATACAACCCCACTTCAAAATACCCAAAATATCCCTTTAATTCACAGAGTTAGATGTGAAAAAAAACAGGCGTTATGCGCTTCAGACTCCTTAGTTTGGTTCTAAATTCAGCCTGATGTGAAAAGAAAAACCAATCAACTCTGATGTCACATCTTTCACACAGCTAACCTTCATGAAAGTCTACACCACAACACAGCTCACACCAGGGTCACATTTATCAAAATAAACCAAAGTCAGGTCCACTGACACTTTGAAAAGCTTTCAGAAAAGGAACAAAAAATAAACTTGGGCTGGAAGTGAATAAGGCAATCAAAACAAGGTCCCTTTAAGTAGAGAAGCATTTTTGACACATTTCAAAAGGTCCAAGGGAGCAAATTCAAGCAGATCCAAACTTCTATAGAGCAAAGTAAGAAGATGAGAGAAGACAGAAGAAATATGGCTTCACCAGTTTGTTAGTATAGAGAAGGACAGAGACGTTACAGCGCGCTGGTTGAGTTTCACATCAGGTCCCACCTTTACTGCGCTGCACCTCCAGACTATATGTTATATAAATGTCTGGGCAATAACTCATAAAGGAAAGTTGGCTTCATATATCTCTACATATTTCACTGAGCAACGTAAAAAAAACGTTTCCGTCCATCAGTTATATATGACATTTTTAACCATGATGTAGGTTGAGGAGGCCCCACGAGTACAGCGTCTTTAGACACACGCCCAATCATGGTCATGTGTTTTCACCATAGACTGTAAATAAGAAGCGACTGTGATGTCACCCATTTGTTTGTGGACTGCCGTTCTGAAGCCTCGAGTTCGGCATTTTAGCCGTCGCCATCTTGGTTTTTTGCAACCAGAAGTGACACAAGAGGGTGGAGCTAAGAACAACCAAACACTGAATAAGACATATTCAGGCGACCAAAATGTTATAAGTAACTTTCATGAACTGAAAACACACTGTGAAAGGGTTAAAGCTCTAAAATGAAAACACGGACAACTCCCAGACCGAACAACGCCGTGGTAGCGACCTGTCAATCCCTAAAACATCCCCTGCTTTATGGTCTATTTGACTCTAAATGGGACCATAATTTACTACTATTTACTGTTTACAATGTTTACTGAGGTAATAAATCAGGTGAGAAGTAGGCTCATTTTCTCATAGACTTCTATGCAATCAGACTTCTTTTTGCAACCAGAGGAGTCGCCCCCTGCTGGCTGTTAGAAAGAATGCAGATTTAAAGCACTTCAGCATCAGCTTCACTTTTCAGACCCGGTTTTCAGTCTACATGTATAAAGCAGTGTTTTAAAATAGTGCAATCTGCCATTAAACGGTTTAAACTTCTTGCGTACATGGTGGATTTGAGTTAGTCAAGGCTTTGGGCCTCTGTCACGTTATAAACCATTGACCCATTATGAAATGGTCATCAGCCATATGTCCTGTGCTGAGGAAACTTTGACCACCAGGGGCCTCATCAGTAATCCCTCTGTGGTTAACAGGGACACATTTTGGATATTTAAAGAAAGGGTAAGTTTGTTTGTGTGTATTTCATAGAAGGTAACTGTATGTGTGTGTGTACATTTTAGAAATACATGTAAAGTGGTGAAATCTATTTGAGCATACTGGTATTAATAATAACAGTTAGACCTACTTTTCTATATCTCAAAATCTTGTCATAACTAACAGTATATTATAGCATGACCGCCGTTTACAGTACGTTACTTTCTCCCGGAGGATCACATGTAAAAACAAAACCATATGTGGTAAATGATACTGAATGTGGTGGCAAATTACTGTTGTAGCAGTGGGCGTTATGGCATGACATTTAACGTTAAACACAATATCTAACATGTCAGTTACTCACTTAAGACTAATATCTGTCTGTAGATGTATTCACAGATATGTTAAAGTGCTCAATCACAGAACCATTTAGACTGGACAGACCTTACAGACAGAACAAACTCTGACTGGACCTTTGTTTGAATTCAGGTTATTATAAACACCAAATGTTGATAGGCAGCAAGCAAAGTTT
Organism: Sebastiscus tertius; assembly: GCA_916701665.1. Lineage (NCBI taxonomy): Eukaryota > Metazoa > Chordata > Actinopteri > Perciformes > Sebastidae > Sebastiscus > Sebastiscus tertius. The sequence goes on from CAKAOH010020629.1 coordinate 22,744, forward strand.
ATTGTGTCAACTTGGAGCAGAACGTTCCTGAATAGACTATTGACTTCAATTTCTTCTTCTGGGGGGAAAAAACGTTGTGCCCCATAAATATCAGCTCCCTCAGCGCATTCAAGGAAGTGGTGAATGGCAGATACTCCCCTCAGAAACCCACAAAGCTCAACCGAGAAACACACACAGATACCTGTTCTCTACATTTTTGAATCAGAAGAACCAATTAAATGCATTGGAGATTCACTGATGTGTTTCCAAATTTGTATTACTCACAGGAAAATGGCATAAATACATTATTCTTGCAGGACTTCACACACAAACATCAACCCAGTCGCCAGAAAAAACGTTGGCATTGTACATGTCTGCAAACCACTGGATACGTTGAATGCCGACGTTTCTGAACCAAAAACACGTTTCATAAATACATTTCATATCAGCCTCTTATCACGCATGCAGAAATGCACAATGCCGCAGTGGTTAACGTTGTGACAAGATTGGTTAGGTTTAGGTAACAAAACTACTTGTTTAAGGTTAGAGAAAAGATCATAGTTTGTGTTAAAATAATAACGCAACTACCGTTAATAAATTACAACTGCCCTTAGCAGACTTTCTTACATAACGTTACGTAAAACGCGTAAAGTCAACATTAACTTTTGGTTTCACACGGGACATGAACAGCGGTCTCCTGGGTGGAAGTACTGCGTTTGTTTGACCCATCCACCCTTACTGGACTAAAACTGTTACCAGCATCAAAATGTCCTCTTGTTGCGTGTTCAGTTGTGAGAATCGATACTGCAACAGCGGACTTAAGTTCTATAGAATACCGACAGGATCACAACCGTTTCAGAGCAACAGGAGTCTCAGTTTAACGAGTGACCGTGTTAATTGGTGACTTTCAGCCGAATGTGTCCGGACCCAGGTTGCTCGTAGTAACTTACACACACACACACACACACACACACACACACACACACACACACACACAGATGAGCATATATTTAAAATTGGTTGAGGGCTTTTACGAGGACACCTACATGTTCTGTTCATGTTCTCAACTGCTGCCGTCACTACGAGCAACCACCACACACTCGGCTGAGAGTCACCAGTTAACACGGTCACTCGTTAAACCAAAACACCAGCGGCGTATATGGATGCAAGCTATTAAACCTGTTGACTACCACTGGACTAAGGACACGATCAAAAATCCATAAACTCAAAACTCTGAGTCTGTCATAGTATTTGACGTTCTGTAAATGACGACAGATAACGTAGTTGCAAGCATCTAGCGTATGCTCTAATTTCTCGCTGGTGTAA
>CAKAOH010020630.1:0-19838 GCA_916701665.1 Sebastiscus tertius
CCATGACAACAGGGTGAACTCCATCTGCTGATGAAGGTCATGTGAGATGATGGAAAACTGCAAAACAGCAACTAAAAGGACCTTGAGGTAAGATTATTGTTAACTGCTGTTTCCAAAATCAAGAATAAACTTTGAATCTCAATAGTACTTCTGTATTTTGTGTATAATGTACATATAGCGTTTAGCAATTTTAATTTATTTTATGGGTTTATTTCTAGGTAGGGCTCACATTTAAAACAAATTTAAAACCCAATCTGAGATGAATCAAAGAAGATTTGACTCCTGGGAATGCAACATAGTGGCATCATTTACACATCTCATCACTGTAGATGTGGTCATGACTGTTGCAAAACGTTCCACTTGTTTGATTCGGATTTCCACAAAGAGATAATAGTGAGGTACAGCTAACAGTTTCTGTTTATGCTCTTCAGCAACATGACACTTTCCACAATGTGTTGACAGCAGAAACAGTTATACTGTGGTTAACATGCCAAACATCATGGTAGGCAACAACACCTCGTCTGGGAGAAGATATGCAGACTCATTTTTACATGTCGTACACCGTAACTCTTTTCCAAACAAATCCATTTATATAATCCAGAAATTCTGAAATCATTGAGTGCTTATGATGGCATCATGAACACAGCTTTTTGAAGCTACTTTCCAAAGCATAACCCTGTACAGGCTGTACTACCCACTGATAACTGAGCTTCTATAGGATCGCTCTAGGATTGTTCTCTTGAATCCCTCCATTGCTATACATCAAGGTCACCGGAGGCGTCCTCGTCATCTTCCCTGCAGAGCAACAGTCCTGCTTTCCAGCCCGTTATTTCATCTGCGATGCACGAATATGTGCCGAGAGGAGAGAGCAGGCTGTGAGCTACAGCGAGAGAGAGAGAGAGAGAAGAGAGAAAAACTAAGTGTGAGGCGAGACTGAAGTTTTAAATTGAGACAGACAGGAGAGATGAAAAAGCAAGAGGGAGGATGAGAGCACGGAGAACGGGGACAAGGTAACATGACAGAGCGATAAGAGCAACAGTGATCTTCCAGATGAGAGCCTAAAGCGAGAACAGGCGAGAAGAGGTGTTGGTAGATTGAAGAAGAAAGAGAGAGTTAAATGGCTGCAGCTCATGACACAGAAATTTCATCAGGGCCCCTTCAGGCCAACTTATGTGACAAATTTAGTGTTAAGCAGGGAGATCGAGCATACGGTGGTATGTAATATTGATGGCGCACGAGTGCCCATCTCTCGACGTGGCATAATAGCCCTGCAGTGGTTTTAAAACAGCATTTAAAACTCAGCGCTCAATCTCTCGTTGGTTTAAGTCATTAAAGATTTAAAGACAAAAGCGAACAAGCATTTCTTGCCCCAAAGTAAGAGAACGAAGCAGTAGAGAGGAGGAAATAGGGAGCTGAGATAGAGAAGAAAGATCAAGGAATGTGTCTGTGTGTGTGTGTGTGTGTGTGTGTGTGTGTGTGTGTGTTGGTGGTGGGAGGGTTGAGGGGAAATGGACGTGAAAGGGAACAAAAGGGAGATGGATGGATGGAGAGATCACATGACAAAATAGCGGTTAAAGCAAATAGCTGAGAGGAATCAAAGAGAGAAAAAAAAAAGGCATGAAGCGAGACAGAAAGTGGGAGTTTTGTTAAGCCAGCGCTTTAACACACCCTTCACAGGTCAAAGGTCAAGCCCCTGGAGTGTGTGTGTGTGTGTGTGTGTATGTGGATAGCTGTGTTTGCTCCAACAGGCATTGCATCTGAATGCTTCTTTGTTAGAATCAATTTGCTACTGATACAAAACAGCCAGCAGGGAGTGTTTGCTGGTTTGATTTGTACTTTTTGTTAAACTTACACCTGTTTAAATTAAATACATCTATCAAAAAAAAACAAAAAAAACAAAACGCAGGCAGCTTTTGTACCACCAGAAACCTCTGGTGACAAACTCACTGTTTCAGCTTCACAGCATTCATTGAACATGCATTGATTCTGCAGCCTGTTCTTCCTTCATCACCCTCCTGGGATTACTGAGCTTTAAGCCAGTGACTCACAGAGATGGAGTGAAAGCTCCTCATTGAGCCGCTCTACACTGATTTAGGATCAGATACGAGAATTGTAATCGCAGCTATTAAGAACTCAAAGGTTTTGATGGGTTATTAAACATACCTTTCTGTGCGGGCGGACATGAGGACAGCACGGTGGTGAGGGGTCTTCTTTGTCTTCGTCCCTCTTCCTAGCCTGGCTGTCCTTCTTTAGTGTTCTCACATAAGAGATTCTCCTTTTAATGCTTCTGTCCTGCTCCTCTGTCTCCAGTTTGGCTCTGCTTTGCTGCTGGCCCCAGTTCTGACTGGACTGTGTGGGACGTCCCAAGGGTGCAGGTGCTCCTCTCCAACCCGTCTCCAGGTAAACATGAACGCACACACACACAGCGGTGAGCAGGACACCCAAGCGTAGCAGCAATCCCCGGGTGAGTCGCTCCCTACCCATGTCCATCCACTGTTTTGTCCTTTCTGTCTCTCTGGCTCTCCTCAGTCCATCTCCTCAACTAGAAGATTTGTTTTTTACTGTTTCTATCCCATTCTTCCTCTCCTTCTTGTCAAAGAGTTGTACTCCTTCTCTTCTCGTCCAGCCTCTCCAAAGTCCACCATTAGACCAAGAGCAAGTTAATGAAACACAAACATGTCAAGGAAACCTCTGCTCATAAAGCACTGCACATGTGTGAGCCTACATGAATGAACCTGAATGATTTGGAGCGTGCCACGGTGTGTGTCATGAGGCTCTGCAAACAGATTTCTAAAGTACAATGTGGGCCGCCCTCTTTGAAAACTTTGGGAACTCCCTCCTCACACTCTCAATCCCCCCTTTTTCCCCAAACACACACGCCCCTTTAATTGCTTTCTTTCTCTTTCTCTCAGACTCACATCACACACACATTGCTCTGCTCCCTCCCCTCGGGTTGCCTCTCCCGCCCCACACACACACTCTCTCGGGTTACTGTGTAACTCTAGCTATGGGCAGGGCCAGCACCACGGGGCCCATGCAGATCCCTCTGCAAAAAAAGTTGGCACTCTCACCAATCAGGACAGCTCAGCCTGGATTTGCATGCTTTTTTTGGGTTGCAATATGTATGAAAATGGGATATGAATGATAATATTTGATGTGCCACACAGTGATGCTCAGTGATTTGCATTGTTGTTTTCTTCCCATGGACATTTTATTACAAGGATCTGTTTCTCACATAGCAGTTCTCATTTATCATACTAAAGGAATTGCAGTATTTAATCATTACTCCTATAGTTTATGGGTGTTTCCTCCAGTACTGTATGCATTCCTGAATTAAATGTCCTGTTACTGGCACTAATCAGTTAGTTCTTATAATCTCTGGCAACTTGCTGAAACTAATTTCTGTGTTTTATTTTCCTTGGCAATAATTCTCCGAAAAACAATTTGTAAGCCAACACTGGCCTCATTGTCTTCTCAAGTTACTTCATTAACTTCGTTATTGATTTCCCTCCAAAGTCAACTAAATCTGCCGTTATTTATAAACAAATTAATAACCAGAGCTGCTTCTTGTGCGGCCAGTTTATTAAATATGTTATTGATATTTTAGACTAAAAGAGGAGAAGTCATTTATCAGGCCTGCCAAAGCCGATTAATTTTGGACTGAGAAAAGCAACGCTCGCAACAGTTTCAATTGGAGGGAAATTAGGATTTGGAAAGAAAATTAATGCAGGATAATGATAAGGCTGCCGTCTTTCTGCAGTTTAGAATCAATGACAAACTTTTGTGTTTGGATATTGACTTATAATTAGCTCTCTACTGCCCTCTTTGGAGTAAAAACAATACTGCCCACGCCTCTCTAATAATGACAGCATGTAGGTCTGTGCATTGGATTGGTATTTTCTGATTGGTTCCACAATAAATGTAGTTTCCAAGGACAATAAACAGACATCAAAACATACATACATTTGTGAATGAGACATAATGACACGGTGACACACATTCTAAAGGATATACTATGGACAGCAGACTATTATTAACATATCCCTTCCTGTATTGGCTTTGCTTTGTTTCTATGCATACTAGTAATACCAGGTAGCCCATTTGTGCCCAAAGACTGTATTAATGATAAGGAATAATGCCACAACATTTGTTCTGATCGGTTCTGATTTGGTAGAGAAACACTTTGGGCAAGTATTTAACATCACATGAAAAATGGAATTAATTTACAACCATTTCAAAGTAGATTTATTGCAGTTCTCTGAGATTAAAAACAGTTCGGAAAGTGTATGAATTACCAAAAATTAGGTACCACCTATGGCGTAGGTGTAGTGTAATTCAAGTAATTCAATACAAAGAATCAATCAAGTTCATCTACCTCTGTCTAGTTCTGGGAACTCAAAGCAGGACGATCTCTACTGCCACCCAGTGGTTAGTCATGAACACCCATCACCTCCATATGGAATGGATTACAACATAGTGTTAGTCTGTGAATGCCTGAAGTGATGTAGGTCAAATGATGATTGAACTGGTAATGATACTGAAAGCTATGAGAGGATCAGGAAAGAATGCAGCGTGTTAAACGGACTGAAGATTCATGCAGAAGTGATTACATGAAGCAAAGCCGTGATACAGTCAGGTTGTGTGTTTTTTTTTTCACATGTGTGCATGTACAGTACTCTGTGTGCCTGATGGTGAGTATGCATGACTGTTTCTGTTGTGTGCCTTCACACAAAAAAAACAAATTTTATTCTGAAAAGATGACTCATGTTGTGTATCACATGCATTAAGAAACTATGTTTTGTTGTGGCTTTTTCAGATCAAACGCAGGAGATTTTTGTTCTCTCTGTAGACGACATCACACATATTGCAATGATTTGTCAGGATTTGGCCAAAATCTGCTGCCACATGTTCATGTTTGGCCTTTTTTTTTCCTTCTCCTCTCCTCTCCTCTCCTTTCCTCCTCTCCTCTCTCCTCTCCTTTCCTCTCCTCTCCTCTCCTCTCCTCGACCAAAGTAAAGTCCAGAGAGTACAGGTCATGCAAACTGGATCCACTGGATCCTTCTTGTTTAGCCGTGCACAGAAGTCAGCGCAAAGATCAAACAAAGGTCAGGCAGAGGCCCACTGTTGACTCGACCCATTGACCAAATACCATTCAGGGCATTGTGCTACTTGTAAGTTAGCTACTGTTTGATTTTGATGACAAAATATATTGATCATATTGGCAGAAAGATCTTTACCGTGACATCAGATCATTCAGTCAAACTGTGTGTCAAAATAAGTGATGTCTCAGTAGCAGATTAGATATACTTGAGTATGTATAGCCAGTAGATAAAGCATGTATGTTGAAACCCATACATTGTACAAAAAAGGTGTTAGACGCTAAGGACAAAAAGTAAATCAACCCTCCTGGGAATAAGGAGTGGAGGGCAGAGTGACAAGACAATGAACACCAAAACTACAAGAAGAAAAGTGTAAACCAAGCATTGGCTCACACAATGTGTGTGCACATATGAGATTAAAGACTGTAGAAAGATGCGAGGTGAGGTTTACAGATTAGAAAATTCCATTTTAGGTTTAGACATTCAAGATAAAGCGTGAAGGCTACTTGCAGGTGGGATTTAATCTTGTAAACAAACAGCAGGGCCTCTGATATGTACCGCGGTGTATGCAGGTTTCACAACCCACCATGTAAAACTAGATTGAACTGGACTGAAATAGGTTTGTCTGCACAGTAAAATAAAGTTTTTTTTTCTGGCTGGAGAACACACTGCGACATGGAAACACTTACTGCTCGGTGGGAAGCAGCCAGTTGTGACAGGAGCAGGTGAACGTTAGAGTGTTTGCTTTCAGCTGCATGGCGCCCAAAATACTACCACACAGTGCAACACAGTGTTCACAAAGTCTGATAACAATGTATGCACACATTGGCACTTAAAACTTTATCCACTATCATTGTAATCCAATCACAAACAAGTAAAACCCCAACTTTAATAAGTCACAACTAAAGCCCCTTTCCCACTGGACAAAAATCCCACTAGCATCTGGCTTTTTATCTTTAGTGGGAAAGGTTACAATCAACGTTCATTCCTGGGACAATTGACTCTGCAGTAGTCACGGGTATTAAGCTCCAATCTGCAGTGATGGAATGACAAGAAGAGATCATATTTCTCCCATATTAGCTTCTCTGCACTGGCTCCCTGGCTCTTAGTACCCTATTAGTGGGGCGGCTGTGGCTCAGAGGGTAGAGCAGGTCGTCCACCAATCGAAAGGTTGGTGGTTCGATCGATGATCACATGTCGATGTGTTCTTGAGCAAGACACTTAACCCCAAACTACTCCCGAAGGCTGTGCCATGGGTGTGTGAATGAGCATTTAGATTAGATCCTGATGGGCAAAGTTGGCACCTTGCATGCATCTGCCATCAGTGTATGAACGTGTGTGTGAATGGGTGAATGCTGACATGTAGTGTAAAGTGCTTTGAGTGTGAGGAAGACTAGAAAGGAGCTATATAAATGCAAGTCCATTTACCATTTACATTTACCATTTATTACCCCATTACAACACTGCGCTCCCAGAGTGCAGGGTTACTTGAAGTTCCTAGAGTCTCCAAAAGTAGAATGGGAGCCAGAGCTTTCAGCTATCAAGCTGCCCTTCTGTGGAACCAGCTCCCAGTTTCAGTTCGGGAGGCAGACACCCTCTCCACATTTAAGAGAAGGCTTAAGACTTCCCTTTTTGATAACGCTTATAGTTAGGGCTGTCCCAAGGCTGCCTTGGACCAGCCCCTAGTTATGCTGCTATAGGCCTAGACTGCCGGAGGACTTCCTATGATACACCTCTCTCCTCTCTTCTTCTCCATCTGTATGTATTCATGTCTCATTCATGCAACTTGATTTCTTCCCCCGAGTCTTTGTGCTTTCTCGTCTCGCAGGTGTTCCTGGTTCTGCCCAAGGTTTATACCCAGTTAAAGGGGAGTTTTTTTCTTGCCACTGTCACGTAAGAATGCATGCTCATGGGAGATCTCTTGTTGGATCTCTAGATTATAGAGTAGACCTGCTCTATGTGAAAAGCGTCTTGAGATAACTTCTGTTATGATTTGATGCTATAAAAAAATTAATTGAATTGAATAAAATTGAATTGAAAGACGACACCTGGGTGGACATGCTAATTTTTGCCCCTTTTCCGGCATGCTGTGTGACACATGTTGAAGTGAATCTGTAATGAATAAAATCAACAAGGATTTGGACAGTTATTTTAATTTAACATACAAAACATACAATTAATATACTCTCCTCAAAGCCACCAGACTCCAGTCAGACTACAGCAATTTTACCTCGTAAAACACATTTCATTCAAACTCGACAGAAACAAAACAGAACTCATCAAATGCGTCACTGTTAGTCTTTCCACTGCTCCAACAATCACCAACTCGGAAGAGGGAACGAATAAGTAACAGATATAAAAAAAGGAGTAAACACTCTAACATCTTCAGTCTGCCAACTGTGTTTTAATAAGTCACAGATTGATTCAGTATCTGCAAACTATATAAGAGTATATATATATATACATATATATATCTGAGGCCATAAAACAAATCTCCTCAAGCTTCAACATCTTGCACCTGTCGAATAGTGCAGGAATGTACAAAAGCAACTGTTCACCCCTCAACAAGGATAAGCACCTTTTATCCTCAGTGACCACGTGGCGCAAAGTTTTATCAGTGACCTTTCAATACTTTAAAAAGCAAGTAAGGAGGTGAACAGCAAACAAAAGCTGACAGGTCAGTGGAAGGAGAGAGAATGAGGTTAAACTCCAGTGGTCACGAACCTACTGTCAATAGCACACACTGGATTTACTTATCCTAAATAGCTACAGTTACTGCTATAGTGGTACAAACAAATCTGATTCTACAGTTTATAGTCTAACACCACTGCAAGCATGCCTAGCATACATGTGGAAGATGACAGCTCCACTTGTGCTGTCTGATTTATGGCACCAACAGCTGTTTGTGCCATAAATCAGTCTGCTTTTACCCACTACATTTCCTGTGACAACCAACCGTTTGGCATGGAAATGAAATGCAATTTGTAGGTCAGAAATGGCTGGTAATGACACCAGAGAATGATTTGTCAATGTTTAAATGTTACACCTAAAACACTGAATGTTGACAAGGAGACCTTTTGTTCATTTTAAGCTAGCTCCCTGTTTATAAATTGTCAAGCTGCATGAATTACCTATTCCAATTACACCACTACTGTTTGATTATTTCCCATCGGACGGTGTGGAGCAGATGGCGAATCAACTCGATGGCAAAAACAAACACTGTCCCAGTGTGTGTAATGTCCTGCTGAATCCAGCCAAGGCACGGTGTAGTAAGTCAATACAACTACAGCTCATATCAATCATTAATCAAAGGCTTCAAAGGAACACTTGTAGACACAGAGACGCGCAGATGGTGGCACTTAACGGCATGTTTCATTAAAACTAAACACAAATGCATGCACACAGAGAGGTGAGGCTTGTACTGTACATTCTGTCTAAACTCGTGCAACATAAAGGGTCCGAAAAGGTCTGATTTACCCTTAAAGACTACTTAGTATGCTCATCAAGACCCACAGACACACACAAATACATGCAAAGATACACAACACAAGCCCGCAATTCATGTTTGTATCAAGTTTCCGCGTTTTGAGTAGAGCTGAAACGATTCATTTATCATTTAATAGTGTAAATGCCAAATATTTCATGACTCCATCCACTCAGATTTGAGAAATTGCTGCTTATGCTTGTCTTAATTAAGAGCAAACTGAATATTTTTGGGGTTTGGACTATTAATTGGACAAAAGAAGATAAAAAATCCTTTTACAAGGGTAGCATGCCATGTCCCCTCCTGTTCCCATTAATCAACAATAAAAAAAATAGTCATTACTTGCAGCTCTGGTTTAGAATGAGTGGAACAAATGGAAAGAGGGGACACCAGTAAGGATGCAGCAGCATATTGTTGGTTTAGAGATCAACTGTGACCTTGTGATGATTATGAACTCCACAGCTCATTACCACTATGTTTAAGTTGTAAACACCAGGCGTATTTACAGCAGCTGCTTGTTTCATTGGCTTCTGAGACAGTTGATCCTGACAGGGCTATCACCTCAGAAGAAATATGTCCCCATGATGTCAGGGGCCCAGTGTTGCCCTTTAGCGGTCTGTTTACAACAAGAGAAACAGTTATGCTTCTAGACTGATACTGTCTACGTCAGTGATTCTCAAAGTGGGGTCCGGGGACCCCCAGGGGTCCATGGCACTCAGTCAGGGATCCATAAAATAGTTTGTTATAAATTATAAAATTGTGCTGTATCATTAATAAGTTCATATCTACAGATGGGGATCATTTAAAACAAGTATATTGTGTCCATTACTCCCTCCCATGTTAAAGGGACTGTTTGTAAGAATAAAAAATGCTTGTTAACAGCGACATCTGTGGCCTTTAAGTCAACGAAAGTCAGCGTCGGGCTCGCGCTTGTGCTCTACATAGACATGAACGAGCATTGCTCAACACAGTGAGGCGACACGCGTCAGCTAAAACCACAATATCACTCTATATTTCACCTGCTTGGCAGTAATGTTAGCTGACCAAACGAAGGTCTCTCCATGAATCACTGCTGATCCTAGTGTTGGATTTTCCTGCTTCAGCCGGCACCCGGTCAGAGACGATAACGTTACTCACAAGACACGGGAAACCTCTGTTGGTCTGGAGGAGCTGCAGCAGTTATTTCTGCACAAACGTCCACTGTACATTCACTAGATATTCTCAGAGCTAAACTAACTCTTCTGCAGTGTGTAGTGTGCACGCATGCACGTAAAAGTGGAGCGAAAAAGCAAGAACGAGTGCGGTGTGTCAGTGAAGGCAAGCAGGCAGAGGAGCAGAGACTCCGACCGAGGCCAACACTGTTTTGCAAGACGGGCTTCACTAGATATAACTTTGTGGTTTTGGTGCTTCCGTGTAGTTTGTGTTGGAGTCTTTGTCTGAACAGCGTAGCCACACGCGAGCGTGCATGGGACACCGACCCGCAATGATTTATACGTGTAAGAAGTTACAAACAGTCCCTTTAACTTTTGTTTTAAAATCAGTGTGATGTCTGATGTATGTTACGGGGCTAGGGTTAGGGGTTGTGACGGTTTGAACCCTAACCCGGTGGCAGGGAGTGTTTGGGGGGTCCAAATCCGAATTTCACCTATAGGGCACCAAAAGGGCTAGAGCCGGCCCTGTAATAAAGAGTCCATTCATCATCATCAATATAAAACACTTTAATGTGTTTTATATCTATGTTTTTATGATGACTAGAATAGCCAGTTACTGTCAGAGAAAATTTTGGACAGAACAATTTAGATTATATCTCAGTTCACTTGAAAGAAAGTGTGTATGGGTGAGTTTTTGTGTGTGTGTGTGTGTGTGTGTGTGAGTGTGAGTGTGTGAGTGTGTGTGCATGTGTGTGTACGCCCCTCCTCCCTACACCTCGTCCGCTCCGTGGAAGTCACTGACAGTTTATTATTGAGTGTTGGAGCTCAGGAGGATCCGCTGCCCACCGGGGACAGAGAAACACGCACCGGGAGCAGAGAAAATGACCGTGGAGAGATTATTCGACGAGCTCGGACATTTCAAAAGGTATCAAAAGACTAAATTGGCACATTTCCTTTTGTTTTTTGTGAGTGAATTCAGGGTGTTTTTGTGGTCTCATCAACAACCTGTTGGGTAGTTTTGGAATAGTAACTAAAGTTATTTTTGTTCCATGTTTACAGATGCGCTTTTTGAAAACAAACACTAACTAAAAGAGAGACAGCAAGTCGTCTTTCATTTCATTACTGGTGCGGAATGCTTTTGGATAATTTTAACATCTGTTTCTACCTCATCTGAATGTTTACTGAGGGGTTCACCTCAGAGGACCTCTTTAGAGAATAATCTATTCCACTTGCTATTAGAACTATATCTCTCTTTTTGAATCGCATGAAAGTTAAAAATGCCAGAATGTAACTATTTACCAAATGTTCCAGTTTCTCCCTTAAAATAAAAAATGTGCTGAATTAATTTAACTTTATTAATTAGGTTTTCTCATAAAGCACATGTAGTTTTTTTTTTTTTTATCAGGGCTTTCCTCGACCAAAGAAATTCTTAGTTGACTAAGACTAATACGATTTTGTTGACTAATCGATTAGTTGTTTTAATCAATAGATCTGTGAAACTGAGTTTTTCCACACAAAAGCACCACTTTAAATCTTATGTTTACCAGATATGTGCTCATAAGTTTATTGGAAATAAGTCATTCAGCATGAAAAAGCATAAGAAAACGACTAATTGTCGAAAGAAATCTTGGTCGACTAAGACCAAAACGGGCGATTAATCGACTAAGAAGGGGCAGTTCAAGTTTTGTGCAGTTTGTCCTTTTGTATAACAAAATACAGTACAGTACACCACCATTGTAGTTATTTCCAAACACTTGTTTTGTAGCTTAAAAGAACAATTTACACTTCAAGTTAAGAACATTTATGATATATTTGAAGGTGAGTCAAGTAAAGTCAATTTTATTTGTATAGCCCAATATCACAAATCACAAGTTTGCCTCAGGGGGACTTTACAAACTACTACACAAACTACTACACTACTACTACGCTACAGGACAGTGCAGTAGAAGTGACTCTGGCTGAGGACTTTCTTACTCTGCCCATTCCTCTCAGAAGACCATTATAATGAACTATTAAAGGACCAGTGTGTAACATTTAGGGGGATCTACTGTCAGAAATGGAATATAATATTAATAAATGTCTTTTCTTTCATGTATAATCACCTAATAATAAAAATTGTTGTGATTTTGTTACCTTAGAATGAGTCGTTTATATCTACATAGGGAGTGGGTCCTCTCTCCACGGCATTTGCCATGTTGCACCGCCATGTGTCTACAGAAGCCCAGAATGGACAAAACCAAACTCTGTTAACTTTTCCTGCTTGATCCGGAGTCGATAACGTTACTCACTCCCATCGCCGCCGCTCTCTCTCTCTTGCTTCACCGCTCACTTCCCCTCATACACACACACACACTCTACCCACTTGCTCTGCTTCAAATGGCTCTAGAAAGTTGTTGTTTTGATCTAATCACTGTATTTTTTACGCACATGGAAAGAGCTTTATATGGATATAAACAATGAGTTGTTAAGGCAACCTTTTTGCAGTTGTCTGCTAAATGGGAGGACTAAATAATTGCTCCAAATCACTCATCATCATCTCCTCTTCAGCTCTGGTGTCAGCATATTTTTAATGCATTTTCTTTCTCTCCAGATTTCAGGCATGTCTGTACTTCGCAGCAGTCTTCCAGGCCGTAGCCTGTGGGATCCACTACCTGGCCTCTGTCTTCTTAGTGCAGACGCCAAACTTTGTGTGCAGCGTGCCCGGCAACATCACCGACGTCCTGTACGGTAACCTGACGGGATCTAGCCTGGAAGACATCCTGCCGCTCTTCAAGGCGAGGACTGGGCCCTTGGTGGTGAGGACGGCAGAGGGAGATCAGTGGGAGCTCAGCCGGTGCCGCTGCGCCCTGCGCATCGACCCACAATACTTTACGTACGACTTTGATGGCAACAAAACGGTGAAAGACTGCGATGGGAACTTTGTTTACGACCTCACTGAAGTTTACCAAAGCATAGTGACGGACTGGGACTTGGTGTGTGAGAGAGAGTGGCTGGCCAAGCTGACCCAGCCCACCTTCATGCTGGGGGTGCTGATCGGAGCGCTGGTGTTTGGGGACATTGCTGACAGGTAAGCAGGGGCTGCAGGATGGAGGAGGAGAGGGTGGGTACTTTGAATTCACACAGGGTGGGGGGGGACAAGAGCACAGGTCCTTTATAATCCCTTACACATGTAGTCATAACTTCAGGAGACACTTCTGATATACTATACTGATATATGAGCATAGGACTGAGTTGCCCTACCAAACATGGAGGCGTGAAGCATATGGGAGAGGGATGATGAGAGTGATAGTTAGGCTGGGAAGGTTGATGGTTGGTGTGGATGAGGATGGAAGAAGAAGAGATGAGAGCGGCAGGAAAACGATAGTAGGTGTCCCGACACACTTTGGACATATCAGGTGTCCCAGCCAAAGTGGTCAACACTTAGAAGTAGGACTTTGGTCTGATATAAAGTTAGTCGTTGCTTTGATGTCTGCCAATCATCTTATAAGGTAATGATTAAATGCTGATAGCAGTTGTTGTATTGGATCATTGTCACCTCACTGTATCTGGTCTTTTGTTTTTATCCATGGGCTTATCCACCATGACTGGTTGAATGCCTTTCTGAGCTGAGCATTGTCAAAGTACCGGTCTCCGTGGCTCACACTGTGAGGTCAAGTTTTGCTGGCTGTGAGTTACATTGAGCAGGCAAAGAGGTGCTTAAGCATCTCTTCTATGTTCGAGGCAAAGTGGCCATTATGTTAAACTCCAAACACAGAGCTGGAGAACATTGGTGTTAGATATTGTTCAGGTAGAACTGAGGCAAATGTGTAAGGTATAAAGTGAATTAGCTTCTTGAATGTGAATATTTTCTGGTTTCTTTACTCCTCTATGACCTCTAGTAAACTGAATATCTTCGAGTTGTGGACAAAACAAGACATTTGAGGACGTCGTCTTGAGCTTTGGGAAACACTGATCGTCATTTTCACCATTTTCTGACATTTTATAGACCAAACAACTAATCGATTAATCGAGAAAATAACAGACAGATTAATGGACAATGTAAATAAGCGTTACTTGCAGCCCTATTGTAATATATGCCATGCCATGCCTACATCAAAATGTTGGTCTAGTACTGTACCTTGAGTACAGCATTATATTGGCCTGCTATAACTGAAAGTTCCAGCACAACTTTGACAATTAAAATATCCTACATTAAATGCATTGCTTAGCTGTTAACTAATGTTAACTCGATTATGTTATCTCTCTTTCACCCTCTCTCTGTTTCTCTACCTGGATTGGATGCGTCTTCTCTCCTCCAGAGTTGGTCGTGTGAGGATCCTGATGTTCACCAGCCTCTGTCAGTTTGTGCTCGGGGTGTCTGTTGCGTTCTCTGGGAACTACTATTTCTTTGTGGTGCTCCGCTTCCTCCTTGCCATGGTGAGTCCAATGTGTGTATGTACTGTATGTGGTTGTGTATCTGCAGTGGTGTAGTTGGTCATTGATGAGATTGGATGTACTGCAAGGTAGATGGGTAGTAGGTTACCAAGAAGGAAGTGGGTATACTCTTTTATTTATTTACACACAGTGATGTCACACTCTACCCACGCTGTCGTCCGCTACAATGCATATTTGCACCTCCGTCTCCATAGCAACCAGTTATTTGCACCTCCAGCCACAATGAAAAAAGGCCGACTGATAGGTGGGTATACTGTAAAAACCTTCTGTGGAATGAATGATATAAGAGTATACCAAAAGAAAAGTAGGTAGGTGAGCACTTGTGACATGAATTTCCAATACATTTCCATAGACCTCTAACTTAGTTGATAAAAGTAATCTACCAGTGTGAAATTGCATTTTGCAAAATGTTTTCAAAACACTAATGTCAGTTATTTTTGAAAAAAAGTCCCTGTTAACACTCTTAACACCCAGTGTGGGATAAGGGAGGTGCCCTACTTTCTGCTTTTCTAGAAAACAACCTCTTTGCCAATCGCTGTTATCTGTGAATACCACCTCCTGTTATTGCAGTCATGCCAACATGCAAACCGAAGCAAGATGTTTTTTTCCAGCTGTGTATTTTAAGAAAATAACTTACTATAAATGTGTAACTTATTGTAGTTCTACCCTCTTTTTTTTTTACTGAGAATTAAATATTTGCCCACATAAACTTTGAAAAAGCATTCAGTAAGGGATAATGCACAGTGAGCTGGGCATTATTGTGAAATAAACTCCAATGTGGAGGGGTCTTGCATTGCCCTGATCCGCCAGATGTACATTATCCCGCTTATTACACGGCTACTTACATTAAGAAATCAATAATTTGACACAAAAATGGTCATCCAGAATCCGAGATCAGAACTGTGTCCATAGCAACGGTCTGTTATACATAGCAACGGTCTGTTATAAAGAAATAACAGACCGTAGAATGCTGTGATTAACCAATCAGAATCGAGTATTCAACAAAGTCATGTAATAATAATATATATAACAAGGGGATGCAAGCAGAAATTAGACCATAATTGCTTATATTTTTCATAATCGAGAAAACCTTTAAATGTATGGAGATGTTACGGGCAGGATCTATTATAGCATAGATATCTGTGTATATATGAATATGACATTACGTCTGAGTTGATTTGTTGTCCTTCTGAAGCTGTTTACCTAAAATGTAAACAGCTGCAGAGCAAGAAACTAAGAGTGTATGTTTATGTGTGTGTATATTGGTATATTGTGTACAAAAGTAAAACATAATATGTGCATAAATCAACATGTTTACAAGGCAAAGGAAGGGAGTCATTACGGATATGGTTGGTCCGCACAGCAGTTAAGTTGTGCTGAGTGTCCTCACAGTGTGTCCACTGTTTCACCCCTCTCCTCTCCGTCTTCTACCACTCCCCCTCCACCCCCACCCTTCCAGTCCTCAGCTACAGCTGTTGTTTTTCACATAGAATCAGACTCTCAGATAGTGAAGGCTCAGACTGCAGAGACACACTGAACAGTGTTGAATAAGCAGGGACTTAACACCTGATTAACTGCCATGCAGTTTGTATTACACAGAGATTTTGACCTGACAAAGAAAACAACATTAAACATGTTTACCTATAAGTTGCATATATTTCAACATGTAAGTGTGAATTACTCATTTTAGGGGTGCTGTACATGCATACAAGTGGAAAGGAGTTGATCCAGTGAACAACATCTGGAGCAAGCAATATTGCCAATTGCCAAACATGCCAATTTTTACACTTTAAAGCAACACCGTGTAACTTTTAAAAGACGAAAGGGCACATTGTTTCTTTTACAAATGAAGACTTGAATAAATGAGTGATTAAATTCACCCTTGATCAGTTCAATGCACTCAGGAGTTTTGCTGCTACAGTCTGGATTAGTCCGGTATGACGAGCAGTTTACGGGTGGCGAATGTTAGCAAACATTAGATATTGCATAGCTGTGTATCTGTCTGCTGATTTTATGATTCGTTTCTACTTGTGCTACTCTTACATTTAGCATTTAGCTTTATCCCATAGCTGCTTCTTGAATGTAAATGTTACAAATATGTGGCCTACAGGAAAGACACCATTACAAATCCTTAAATACTTTACAACCAGGCACTGTGTATTCTGTGGTAACAATACTGACACAAAGTGCTGATTAATGCAGCTGCAAGCATGTATATTATAATTTTTTTTTCCTCCCCCTGTCCATCTTCCTCCTTCATCATCTGTGTCCCTCCTTTCCTTTTTCCCATCTTTGCTTTTGGCAGGTGTCCAGTGGCTACCTCGTGGTGGTGTTTGTCTATGTCACAGAGTTCACTGGGATCAAGGTACGCACGTGGACCTCTATGCACGTGCACGCGGCCTTCGCTGTCGGCGTCATGGTGGTGGCTCTGACCGGTTACCTGGTGCGTGTCTGGTGGATCTACCAGATCATCCTCTCCACATGCACCTCGCCCTTCCTGTTCTTCTGCTGGAAGTTCCCTGAGACGCCCTTTTATTTGCTCGCCAAGAGCCGTTACAAGGACGCTCAGACCCTTGTGGACAAGATTGCCCGCTTCAACGGCCTTGAATGCCGGCTGAAGGTGCAGGAGCTCCTGGAGCCGGAGGAGAAGGAGAACGGCAAAGCTCTGCTGGAGGAGGCAGAGGAGCGGCCGCAGCAGTCCGAGAAGAAGCTCTCCATCCTGGATCTGTTTGGCAGCTGGAGGATGGCTGGCCGCACATGTACAGTGTGGGCCATCTGGTTCATCGGCAGCCTGGGCTACTATGTCTTCTCTTTGGGCTCAGTCAACCTGGGAGGAAACCAGTACGTTAACCTCTTCCTCGCTGGTAAGTGATTGGCTGACGAGTGCGAATGAATGTGCATGAAAAAAGAAGGGAAATACTGGTAATGATACTGCAAAACTATACAACAACATCCTGCTTAGGTCATCCAAGGGTAGGTATATTAGTGTTTGTAGATAGCTTGTTGACAACAGTTGCTGTCCTACTTTACAACATGTGGGTTTGAATTGCAGAGTGGGTT
Organism: Sebastiscus tertius; assembly: GCA_916701665.1. Taxonomy (NCBI): domain Eukaryota; kingdom Metazoa; phylum Chordata; class Actinopteri; order Perciformes; family Sebastidae; genus Sebastiscus; species Sebastiscus tertius. The sequence continues at coordinate 17,229 of CAKAOH010020630.1, forward strand.
TATGTCCGTGTGTTTCTTTATTTATGTCTTAGTCTGCGTGCAGTGAGGCTGTTTACCAAATCTCAGCTACAGTCTGTTTGCAATGTGTGTGCCTTTACATTATAAAAACATCATGTTCATCAAGGGTCGTATTAGTTTGGAGAGTGTTATGTCTTTGGGGAGACAGTGAGATGATTTCTGTTCCTCTGTTTGGCTTTGTTTACCGCTTGGTAACGTGGCAGTTCAAATTAGCCTGTGAGCAATTAAAATAGCAGCTCTCCATCTGCAAGCGTAATAGTTTCCCTGTGTTCTTTTCAACCGATACAGAAAATCCGATTTGTTTGTTTGTTTGTTAAACAATTCAAGAACTGATGTACTGCTCATGCAATGCTATTTTGAATGCATGCAGTTTTCCCAAGCAAATGTTATTCCTCACAAATGCAATCTTAAATACCACATTTGGTACTAGTTGTGTCTGGGAATTTCATTTGATCAATTCAGCAGATGATACGCAGTATTTAAATTTACTTTGTCTTCTTTCCTCTTTATACTTGACAGAAAACAGCTTCCTGTAATGTCCAGTAGAAACATTTATAATCCCCACTTGTGTCATTTGGAGACGCACATTTGTGTGGCTGAGTGTCACCAACACTGCAGATGCAGTTTATTTAGGTCCACTAGATAGAATGTCTCGGTGTCAGTGTGTCAGTGGCACGGTAACCTCTGACTCTGACCTCTGCTGTGATTGGCTGTTTCCAGGTGCAGTGGAGATCCCCTCGTATCTGGTTGGCTGCTTTGCGATGGACCGGATTGGAAGGAAGAAGACTTGCGCCCCAGCTCTGCTCCTGGCCGGGGTCACTTGTATGCTCATCATTGTGGTACCTGCTGTACGTACCGAGAGTCTGAGTGTGTGTCTGAGAGACACTGTGTGTGTATGTGTAAGAATTTGAAGCGTTAGTATTCTTAAAAGTATTATAATTCATGTTGTTGCATACTTAGATGCATCGTCAGCGCTATTATTTCTTTGTGGCTACTGGCTCCAACGCAATTTTCAGTGTCTCCATGATGAAAATCATGAAAATTAGTTACAAAATTCTGTTAAAAGCGATATATTTGACCCCAAATTTAGAGGAATTGTCCATATGCTACACAAATCAGTCTTATTCAATGTGGGCAAATGATCCTTCAGGATTAGGCTAACTGTAATATAGGGCTATTTTAAAGTGTTTTCTCTTACAATCTTTCTGGACCGTTAGCTCTTGACTTTACTGTCCTAACGTTGCCCCGGTCCATTGCACCACCGGTGAACCCTGATATATGACACATGCATTTCCCAGTATTTGTGCTCTGAGCTCTGACCCACATTAGTGCTGCTTACAGTTGGGTTGGCAAACAGCTGCTACATAATGTCCAAGTAAATAGGACCTTTGACATTGAAAGCCACTCTGAACAGAGCAGTCAATGTGCTGAAATATAGCAGCGTGGAGACAGAGAGTCGTATCAAGCTTTCTTTTTGCCTCCTCCTCGCTCTGTAATGTGTCACTTTTGTAACTTCTGCACGACTTAATGAATCTCCATCTGCAGGCTAACATACACTATCACAAACCATCTGTATTCTTTGTTCTTTGGTAAACTACATGGACAAATATACTTTACCTTGGCAAACATACCATAGAAGTATGAGAGAGTTGGATACACACAGTGGATAAAGGTGCTAAGAAACACTTTAATGACCAACCAGCAAGTTTGTACACTTCCTTGGCCATTGGTGCGTAGGTTTTGATAATGAATGCATCTTAAAATCACTAATTACTCACTATATAGTGAGTTTGCCATTTTGTTGAGCTGTCTGTACAATGAGAATTATTATACCCTAAAGTGGAACCAAAGTATCCCACAATGCATTGTGAAAAATAGTGGACAATGATGGTCACTAAACAGGCACTATATGCCATGATGCATTGCGCTGATGGACAAATAGCACACGGACGAGAGGAAAGAGAGCAGCGCGATTGAGACAAATCCATGAGTTGTAAATAATATATTTAATGTGCGCAGAGCAGCGAATCACAACACAAACAGCCACAAAGTACTTTGTATTTATTTATTTGGGAAAATATGTTAACTGGCGGCAGACAGACCTCAGACGACAGCACATCACCGCTTTACTCCTTTCGTTCTTACCTTTCACAATAAAAGCCCTAGACATTATACGCTGCATCACTGCTTCCCAGGGGGAACTTACATTCAGAGCATTTCGCTAAGAGGCAACTCAATAAAATAGCTTACAATATGTATTTAGCACAAAAATACATGTTGATATCTATTATATGGGTGGTCAAAGCTGACGTAGATCTGGCACGTTTTAATTGCCCAACAGCAATGATGTAATTAATGGCACAGAGAGAAGGACCCGAGTAGTGTCCGAAAGTGTTTTTTTCATTTTGCCGATGAGCTCACTATATAGTCCTCTACACAGAACTCCCTGGATAGTGAGTAGGGAGTAGTAAATGATTGAATGTCTCAACCTCCTTTTTTCAGCAAGCTTGGTATTGGTCACATTCTTTGTATTCACTCTATAGATCAGAGGTTAAAGTGGGAGGCAAGCCTCCCCGGGGGGGGGGGGGGGGG
>CAKAOH010020630.1:19858-47681 GCA_916701665.1 Sebastiscus tertius
CTCCAAACCATTTCAGGGGAGGCTCAGTGAATGGAAGTGCAAAAATATTATATTAGTTTTCAAAATAATTTCACATATAATTGCCTAAATGTGTGTGATTTGGTTAAAGAGAGATACAGTAGTTTTGAGGAACTGTTTTTACCACTTTCCCGGAGTCAGACACCTTAGGACAGACCTTTTTTATGTAATTGGTGTAGGCTGAAGTTATGTCAAACAGCATTATTTTGTCTCATTTATGGGATCAAATAATATAATTATGATCCCATATGCAAACTAAGAAAGTAAACTACGGACTGGTGAGGGCCGCTTTTTTCCAAGCTTTGTCTGAGGGGAGGCCGAAAGTCTCAGACCTTGGAAACCCCTGCTGCTATACATCTTTCTATAGATCTTTTCATAATGTGCTCTTCGGTTCTGAGCCTCAGTTTCTCCATAAGTTTCTGAAGATTTGTAATGCAATCTTTGCAACTAGAACCTCATTCTGGCTCAGAAATTCCTTATAACAGTCTCCCTTTTCATGGTGGCTACCCTGAGCACTCTTACTTTTGAATGTTGTGTTTGTCTACATAGCTACACTGAACGGTATTAGTGAGAGGGAGTTACAGTAAAAACATTTAGAACTCATTTCAGTGGCTTTACTTAACCCCTATCTGTATTTTGTCCAGATAGAACCACTATATGTTTTATTAAACACTATATACTGTTAACACACACTTTTTTAGCAAATCTTGCACCTGCACAGGATGAAAAAAAATCACTCCCATCACCACTGACTGCCTGTAATAGAAATAAGATTACCAGTGTTCAGGCACAGAGAGGAGAGGAGGCTGTCCCGTGTGTGTCATGTGTTTACATGCAGCAACATACGGCTAGTACCATGCAAACACCATGTAGCACTAACTACTTAACAAAGATGAAATTAATTAATAGAGAAAAGAACACTCTCATTCCTAAACATCAGCACAGCCAAAAATAAAGATTGTTGGATTCAGACCAGCAGTTCAGAAATAGCTTATTTGGATTGGATCAGCTCACACAGCCTCCCTCTTCTCTCTGCAGATCGTAGGAGTTGTTGTCTCTATCTGTTGCGTGCGTCATAGCCGGTGTTTGTAAGAGAAGCAATGGAGCTTTTGAGATCACTGCTCACTTTACGAGGACGCTGTAGTACATACACACACATACTCATATACATACATATGAAATACATACATAACACTCCCACACATACATATTCTCACATACAGTATGAACACATGCCTAAATGCGTAAAAAGAAATAGTTTATGTGCTTCCCATGCCACAGTGTGTAATAACTAAGTAAATCAAAAGTGTCTGAGGGAGCATTCAGTCCTTGAGTTTATTAGATTACTTATGAGAAAACGTGATTAAACAAAATCCAGTCAGCATGAACTTCAGTTCAACTCCAGAGAGACTGGACTATTATTGGAGTCAGTGGTCAAATGAAACATCTGAAGGTCAAAGGTCAAGCGTTTTATTTTTGTGTGTGATGAAATATCATTTACAGGGTAAAGGTTCTTACAGCAAATGTTGCCTCTCAGAACAAAATGATGTGCAAAAGAGCAAACCAAAGTTTCTGTTTACTTTACTATGAAACATGGGATAAACATGGGAAGTTCTTGTCTCTCACAATCCAACTGACTTTTTTTTTTACCTCACCCCCCTTTTCCACAGAATATCGAGGCGCTGGCTATCGCTCTTGCTATGATAGGGAAGTTTGCCATCGCCATTGCCTTTGGTCTCATCTACCTGTACACCTGTGAGCTTTACCCAACCATCATCAGGTAAGAGCAAACAGAATCAAAACACATACAGCTCCCTCAAACATCTGGACTAGAATCAGTTTTCAATTTGTCTTTTTAGAGATGTTTTTGTATAATGCTTCTTCAATTTATTGATGCGCTCAACTCATACATACCCTAAACAAAGAAAACACATTTTTGTTTACAGACTTTATAGCCCTTATGCACTTTTAAAGCATGGTTTTCTATACAAAATCAAGGAAGAAAGAGTCATGAGCGTCATTAACATTGTATACTTTATGTATGTGGTTTTGTAGATTTACCCTTTTCCACAGAATATCATTATGAGCACATTAAAGTTGCCAGTTCTGTGTCTTTTCAAGTAAAGAAACATAGAAAAGTCAAGAAACACAGTTTGAACTATGACAGTCATACCAGAGTTTTATGTAGCTGCAGATATGACACAAGTAATGTTGCTTTTCAGTAACTGATTATTGTTTATACTGGTGGTGGCAGGCTTCGTGCCTGTACCCTGACGTCACTGAGTCTGTCCTTTCTAATGTTGCTGACTTTGTGTCCCTCCAGGTCTCTGGCAGTGGGTAGTGGCAGTATGATGTGCCGTGTTGGCAGTGTTGTGGCCCCTTTCTGCGTGTACCTGGCTGATTTCTGGATCTACCTACCTCAGGTATACATGTTCTCTTTTGACTGGATCTCTCAGAACAACAGATATTATTTCATATTTAATTACCGTGTCCATTCTGTCACCTTTGCACCTTGTTCCTATTAGTGTTGTCACGATGCCAAAATTATGACGTTGATACCCTGCCTAAATATCTCAATACCGATACTGAAACGATACGACGGCAAAAATGTAAAACATCAGGAAAGGTAATGGAATAATAGATGACAGAACATGAAACTTCATTTTTTTTAATTATTATTATATTTGAGTTATTTCTTTGATAGTTAACTTTATATTTGCATGTATTTCTTGCTTTAATATGTGATAATGCACACACATTTACATTTCATCTCTATTCTTATTTCTATTTTTCTTACAACTTATCTATTTTTCTATATGTTTTTATTCTAAAACAGAACAATTGTAATATTCCCGAGGGATCAATTAAGTATTTCTGATTCTGATAGCAGTCAATAAACAGCATTTACTGTAATAAGGCTTTAAAAAAAAAATAAAAATAAAACAGCGCCCCCACCGGCGCATCAGTAATAGTTCAGGCGGAGAGTGGTACTGCAGCACAGGAGACAGCGAGAGGCTTCCAAAACAAAAACTCATTAATGATAATAAAATCAGATGAAATTCTGTGAGAAGTTGATGTGAGAAAAGCTGCTAAAATCAGGAAGACACCACAGTAACTGTAGAAAGCACTGTGTTTAGTCAAAGTGCTGTGAAGAGAGAGAAGAGTCACTCTCGCCGGACTGCTTTTCCTCTCTGTCCATTTCCCGTTACTGTGAAAACACGGTAAAATTATACTTTAACACATGCTCTTTGGTGGATTATGTGTTTGCCGAATTACACGAGATGCTTGGACAGATTCAGAAAAGATGGTGAATCTAATGTTATCGGTCTCAGAGTGAGACTGTGCAGCCAGTGAGCGGTTCATGACCTGCTTTAATCCTTTTCAACTCCACTTGTTGACTCCTTCCTTCTGGTTGTCACTACAGTGCAAAGTCATTATCACCTGCTCCGGCGGGATCCCAATCCTAATGCCGTTCTCCAAAGCAGAGCGCTGCACACACACACACACACACAGCCCCGCGGTTGCACATCGACGCAACTCATATCTCCTATTAAAACACAGTCATTCTTAAAGTATCGGTACTAATAAAACATGGTATCGGACCGTTTTTAACAGCAGGGTATTGCGATACCTTTCTAGTATCGGTATACCGTGCAACACTAGTTCAAGGGTATCCTGGCAACAAAATGAAATGTAACAAATTGATTTATTCATCACAATCCCCCTGTAGCTCATCGTGGGAATCCTGGCGATCATTATCGGAGTGCTGACATTGCTGTTGCCCGAGACCCTGGGCAAACCTCTAACAAGTACTTTGGAAGAGGCTGAAGCTCTGGGACACAAGCCCAGCAAGAAGAACTCAGCCCTGGGCAATAAAGATGCTGAGGATGGGTTGGAGATGAACCACCATGAAGCCAAGGCCTGAGTTTACCCTTGCTGGAAAACCAGAGACACTGATGCACAGAGAAGCTTTTTGGGGGTAAAAAAATGAAGGAAAAGAGTTGAGTAGGGGACGACTGCCAAAAACTGAAATACTAACATCATTGATTTAGTGGATTGTTGAATAGAAATTTTGCAGATCTTGAAATTATGTGTTTGTTGACATTTATTTCGACAAAATGACCAACGGTTAAGTACTTTAAGGGTCCTGAGACATTACACAAACCCTTCGGCATGCATACTGTAACAATCAGTCACAGATACAGTGCAATCACAGCAGTCCATGAATTTGATGATGAAGGAAATCATGTGTGCTATGTGTGTGTTATGTGTGTGTTATGTGTGTGCGTGTGTGTGTGTGTTCAAGACCAAGAAAACATGAAGGATGTTAGAGGATCATTTCTGTTTATGACAACTTCAGTCTTAGTTGTGTAGTTTTGTCCAAACACCAAGCAGTTAGGTGATCAATCAAGTTGTATCCAAACTGCTTTCATTAGGTCAAAGCTAAACCAGAAAATGTGATGAATGTTTACAATGGGCAGTTTGGGTGACGATTTCACTGTTTGTTTTTGTTTTTTCTCTTTCAAATGAGTTCAGCTATTCTGTTTTTTCTCTAGATGTGTTATGATCTCAGCAATTCACTTTATGAATACAACGATGTTAATAGGAGAGATTGACAAAACTGCAAAAATAAGACTCAAGTTGAACTAAACTGGAAGTGACGTCTCTGAAAAAGTAATCATAAGTGTACCTCTCTGTCTGGAACATATAGTATTAAAGCATACAGATTGTGATGTTATTATAATCACACAATGCATTTTTTCATAACTTTTTTTTTTTTTTTTTTTAAATCTCAGGGCATCCAGTTTTGGATATCACTGTGAAATGATCCTAAATGTAGCTTTTCCTTTTACACTCAGTTTGACAGTATCCTCAATTCCATCTTGTTTAAGATGCCAGTGTTTAGCTCTAACTCTATCTAATGTGAGTGTGTGTGCGTGTGTGTCTGTGTGCATGCATGTGTGTGTGTGTGTGTGTGTTAGTAAGTACAATAGTTGGTGTCCTAGTTTTCTACATGCTTATTCTGTGTATGCAATCTAGATGCTGAACATACTGAAGGACATGTATATAGAGTAATGCTACATTACATAATGTTCAAGAGGTCGGGATGTGATCTCCAGATGTTTGGACCAAAGACAGGAAGGAACCACAACAGTGTGGAGATGTATTCACCTGCTTTGCAATATTGTAGTATACTAGCATGTTTTTGTTTCGTATCAAACCAGTGTGGTGCTTTAATCTGAATGAAAACAAATCATGACAATCGATATCCTAAACAGTAAGGACATTTGATCACCAGGTGATGAAAGTGCTCAGGTTCTATTCTGAACGGTTTTACAATCAACAGTATGATTGTTTTGTATGAGTAGTCTCTTTGTTTTATTTCATTATGGACAAATAAATAAAATGGTTAACACTGAGGTTGATGACCTCTTCTTTACTATAATACAGCTTTAAATGTGCTTGTTTCTATGAATCTGCTTTAACAACTGTAGTTCCTCCTCTTCTTCTTCTCTCTCTCTCTCTCTCACTCTCTCTCAAGGGTTCAACCTGGTGCTGGAAAACTAGGGAATCTATTTTTGTCCTACGAGGAATATAGAGCAGGCCTGGGAACAGCCCACCGACACCAACAGCTTCTTATTTGTCAGTGCAGAGGAGGTCCCCACTGCCCCCACCTCTGCACCACCCAGCACATGAATAAACCCTCTGTGTTCAACTTTGAAGTAGAAAATTCTGCAGATATACGACCAGTGTACAGTGTATGTATGTGTGTATATTTGTGTGGACAGAAAAGCTAAAGTTGTGCACTTCACTTGAACCTTAACAGCCAGGTTGTATGTGTGTGTGTGTGTGTGTGTGTGTGTGTTTTTCCATACATTTTAAGACCTCATCGCCACTTCGAGTTCTGACTGGTTAGATCACCGATACATTTTAACTTACATAACAAAACTAACCAGTCTTACTTTTTGATAAATACTTGGAACACTGTATCAGTGAGACATAATTCAAATAAACAGGGTGTGTGCATTGGCCAGAAAAATTTCATCAAAATGATATGGCATAAAAGTCATGGAATAAAAGTCATGGAATAAAATGCCATAAAAATGTCATAAAAATGTCATAGTATAGTATGCCATTAAAATGTCATAGGTCATAGTCTAGTATGATGAAAAATGGCATGAGAAAAAAGTCATAGTATGGTATGTAGAAAAATGGCATGAAAACAGATGTTGAAAAGTGTCGTAAAAAAAGGTCATGGTATAGCATATCGAAAAAAGGAGTAGTGTATAGTAAGTTGAATAATGGGATGAAAAAAGTCATAGTATAGTATGTCGAAAAAAAAAAAGTCATAGTAATACATGTTGAAAAAAAGTCATAGTATAGTCAGTGAAAAATAAGTCATAGTATAGAATGGCGAAAAAAAGCAAATAATGTGATAGTATAGTGTGTAAAACAAAATATCACAGTGTAGTATTTGGAAAAAGTCAAAAAGTCATAATATAGTATGTCAACATAAAAAAGGCATAGTTTAATATGTCGTAAAAAAGTCATAGCATAGTATGTCAAAAAATTAAAAGTCATAGTTTAGTATGTTGAAAAAAAGTCCTAGTATAGTTTGTCAAAAAAAAATAAAAAGTCATAGTATAGTACGTAAAAAAATAAATAAAAACATATTATGGTATGATGAAAAAAAGTCAGTATAGTATGTCAAAAAAATATAAGTTATACTATAGAATGTGGAAAAAATAAAAAAGTCATAGTAAGATATGACGAAAAAAAAGTCATAGTATAGTATGTCGAAAAAATAAAAAAGTCATATGTTAAAACAGTCATAGTATAGTATATTGAAAAAAAAGTCATAGTTGAAAAAATGTTGAAAAAAAATATCGAAAGAAAAGTCATAGTATAGTATGTCAAATAAAATAAAAACATTATAGTATAGAATGTTGAAAAAAAAGTCAGTACAATATGTCAAAAGAAATTAAAAGTCATAGTACAGAATATAAAAAAGTCATACTAAGATATGTTAAAAAAAAAGTCAGAGTATAGTATTTCGAAAAAAAATAAAAAAAAAGTCATAGTAATACATGTTGAATAAAAGTCATAGTATAGTCAGTGAAAATAAGTCATAGTATAGTATGTCTAAAAAAAGTCATTGTATAGTATGTCGAAAAAATAAAAAAGTCATAGTATAGTATAGTATAGAAAACACACACACACACACACACACACACACACACACAACGTGCAATGTTTAAGGGTTTTAGGAGATGTTCAGAACTACACAAAACTACTACAAAAACCAGTATACATTGGGTTTCATACACAAAGTACTGACCCCAAACGGTGTATTTTTTTCCCCCTCAAGTGAAGTGTTCCAGCAAAAATGGAAAGAGGACACCATTTGCTGGCCACGGCTGGGAGTTACATCAAACGGAATATGGCTTGTTTTGTAGTGTTTGCGAGTGATTCCTATTTCAAAGAATGAACTGACAAACCATTGCCTATAGAGTTATTTATGATCATAACCCCTTAAGGTTGTGTTGCTTCCTTCCAAATGTTTTCCATCCCGTCGCTCTAAATCAAGGTAAGCTGCTTGTTGCAAAGGTGCTTTTTCATAATTTTGGAGGCTGCTCTGTTAGTAGCTGCCTATCAGTCTGAAGTGTGTAGCAGCATGGGAGATTTTAGGCAGATTGAGGATGAGGTAAGGCCTGATGGGGTGAAGAGGCTTCCACAAAGTTCTTCACACCGGTTTTTCACAAAAACCCAAGTAAAGCGGAGACAATATCTGCAATAGTTAGAGGACATTTATTTTGAAGACTGTAAAATGATGGACTGCATTAGTTGTTGTTAACAAGTTTTCAGCTGTTGATATAAACCCATTCAAGACAAGGTTAAAATACCAAGAATAGTTTCATAGCCGCCAGAAACCAAAATTACAAATGATCAAGTTATTAAACATCTTTTTTTCCTTCCTGAGAATCTTATCTGGAATGCATATGAATACAAAATAATAAATTAAACTGGCAAAAAAAGAAACACTGAACACAAAACAGGACAATGAAAAGGAAGAGACAATGGAGATTAGGATGGTAGAGTGAAATATGTAGATGACAGTCACATAGCAGCTTATGGTTACTGTCCTCTGGATGATTTGTACGTGAGTGATGAAAAACATGCACTCTGAATAGCTGCTAGAGGATTAGAAATTAGTGTTAGCTGGGATTGGTAACACTTCATATGCTTTCATGATAATATTTTGAGAGAGAAAACAAACCCTTTAACAGTCACATAATCTTATTTGATATGAAAGGAAAATTAGTATCCAGTTTTGTGACCAAATCCCTCATTTTGCTGCAGAATTTCAGGAAAGTCACCTCAGAAAAAATGCAGTATATTCATACAGTTTTGTAATGCATCGCAGTAGAAACACTGGTATTTGGCAAGCTCAATCTTTTAAACTTTGGATTAAGCAAACTACGCTCCATAAATTCTTTTTTTTTTATTATTTAACTCTCAACAAATGACCTGTCCCAAATAATAAATCTATGCTAAAATACACTGCTGGTTTGGTCAAACTCAATCACTCATGCACACACAGTTGGAATTCTTTGAATTCATAATTGAGTGCTTACTGTCTAACCCTCATTTATACCTAATAATATCTTACAAATTAAACAAAATGTTATAAATCAATACTATAACAACTGACTTGCTTATGTCACAACTCCACCAGCTGTGCACAGAGGTTTCCTGTCAGTTACTGGAACTCTTAGCGAGGTTTGGCACTTGCAAAAGTCGTAGACAACTAATATACAAAAAGAGGTTTTGGTACTTTTTATTCATGGATACCATTTCCCATTCCAGCTTTTTAGGACATTAACCCTTTCATAAAGTATGAACCTCTTTCTCGGGCTATGTCTCTGAAGTCCTCTCGTACAGTAAACACCCCAGCGACCAACATTTAGAATATTTCCTAACGCATTTATCTATCCACATCTTGCACTTATCTCTCCTGGAGATTGCAGCAATGATGCTTTTTTTTTTTTTTTACATGAAGAAACCCAAAAACAAGCTCAAATTAAAACAAAATTTGAGTCAAGCAAATTGAGCTTAACATTATTTCCCACTGTCCTTGGTCTCTTTTTTTTTTTTTTTGTCCTTCCAATTACTCAACCAGATAGTCCACAGTGCTGAGCCTGTCATGATAGGAGTCTATTGCAGATGCAAAACAGAGCCCGAAAAAACACGAGCGTCAGGATCCACACACCCCTAAACACACCTCACTTTTCTTAGGAATGCTGAAAGTCGGGGAACGCTCCCCTTTGCCCTAAGGCAGCCTCCAGCTATCTCCAGCCAATTCTAGCCAATCAGCTTTTTTGGCTTCACCCACTGTTCATCAAACAGCCCTTAGGGATGGACCAGCCAGCTGTTGGCATCCTCCAGGTCTGCGTCCAGCTCCTCGTCTTCATCCAGAGGCTCTGGGGTTCGGAGGGCCAGCTCTCGTAGGAAAGCCGGTGAGTGGGCGGGGGGTTGGGAGACAGACTTGAGGCCGATTTTTTTCTTCGTGAGGTGGAACTGGTCTCGGATGAAGTTGTAGAAGTCGTACTCGTAGCGCATGCGGTGGTAAAGCACCTGCAGGGCCTCCAAAGTGGGTGTGTGTTTACGCACTGTGCCTGTCATGTTCCCCATCTTCTTATAGTCTGCAGAACGAAGATGGAAAAAAAAAATGACTAAGAGGAAATCAGTCGCATGCAAGCGTCAACCCTCCGGTGCTGAAAAATGAAGCCTATGTGCAGAAGTGCCAAAAACTGCAGTTCTTCAAATGGTCACTTGAGGCTGGCACCAAAAGCGAGTCAATCTCCATAGATGTTAAAATGTTTTGGTCTCTATAGCAAAGTTCATGACAACTGTACAGGGGTTGAATTTTTACATGTCACCCGTTTAAATTATATTAAGGCTTAAAGTTATGCATAATTAACGGCTCGGCCGCTTTGAGTGACAGGTGGGTGCCATCACAGGTGGCTAGCCACTAGCTGTCTGATCCAAGCCCCCAGGAAGAGCGCCAAACAATGGTACTACAACGTCCGTGTCCGTCATATGATGATGCCATTGGGCCCAAAAAGACTTTTTCCCATAGACTTTCATTGGGAAAGATACGTCCGTAAATCAGCGGATAGTTTTTTTTTTTAAGTAAATCAACTTCCCAGTATGAACACTTGAACAGCCCTTATTTAAATCATTAGGTCCTACAAGTCGTAAAAATGCACCAATAGTTGAATCCAGAGTTATTTCCCTTCCTCTGTTCATGTGAATGAGACCCAGACCGAGGGCTGGACCGCGGGCTGCGAGGCGGAGTTAAAGAAAACACTACTGCGCCTGCTCTATGGGCCCAATGGATGCGGAAGGTCACCGAATGATCCGGGTAATTCATCACTCGGCAATCGAGCCATTTTAGCTTCATGAGCCACCCATATGGAGCTTCACAACGGCTATTCATCCTATACCTATAGGTGACCTCACGGAGACTATGTCCATATTTTATACAGTCTATGGTTGCATCCAATTCGACAGGAATCTAATTAAAGAATCCGACTACAACTTACAGCATTTTTAAGAAAATACATTTGCCACACTTCAGTTTTTGAAAACTACAAATGTGATACTTCGCCAAAAAAAAAATTTGAATGTGCACCTACCAGGGCTCTTGTAGATGCTGAGTACTCCAGTAAAGTAATGAGGTAAGAGCCTCTCCAACAGGAGCAGAACATCCTCCAGCTCCTCCAGGATACCCACGAGGAGGTAGTTCTCCACCACATTCTGCTTGGCCCTCTCCAGAGCCCATACTCCAGGCTCTCTGGTGGGGAGAGGAGAACATTTAAGAGTAAGAGACAGACAAAAACAGCAACAGAGCAGCTTTACATGACTCATTTACTAATGTCTAAAAACATTAAAATACATTGTCATGCAATTTAGAGAGTCAGTAGATACCTGCATTGCGGATGCTGTCCACAGAAGTAGGGGATGATGTAGAAAACTCTGGGGTTGGAGCACTCTGGGTAATTCTCTAGAATGCACACATTTATATCCTGAAAGCAGACAAACACATAACTATCCTTTTAATTTGACAGTACTCATTCCTTTGCAGTTTTATGCAGTAGATGAAGCGCAAACAGAATTGTAATGATTTATTTTTGCCACTAGAGGGAGCCCTTCACCAGCACTGCTGTGAGCTCCCTGATAGTCATCATCTGAGAAGTACTACCAACATCCTGAGCACAAAGATAAGCTCTGCCCCTTCACCTCAGCTGCTCTCAGAGGCCGAGGTGTCAAATATGAAAACATATGGTTGTGCATGGATCTGTGCTCACCTGAAATTACCATGATCTAGCTCCAGAAACCAGATAGAAATGATAGTTTGTCATTATGCAAATGATCAAGCAGGGATGCACTTTCATGTCTTATGAGTGAGAAATAAAGTGATTAGATCAGACTTGTGAACTTTAAAACACCCCCTTGTCTAAATGTGGGAGCTATTAAATAATGAAAGGCAAAAAAAAATACAGAGGACAAATTAAAAACACACATGCAGGAGTGAAGCTGGCCAGCCACTCAGTTCTATGGAACTAACAGTCAAATCCGTGTCAGGTGACGTAAGCCTTGTGGATGGCAACAAGTCCCGAGCAACAAAACACTCCACGAAGCATGACTCTCACGCACGCAGATATTCCACACGTGCTCAAACACACACACACGGTAGCGCCAGGCTACATGCATGAGGCAAAAGGTGCTGACAGGCCCGACGTATAAAAGAGAATGGCGTCTAAAGTGGATACAAATTGCAAGTGTAATGATTGCGTCAAGGCTTGTCTTCAAGATTTATAGTCAGTAACGGCTGATTTAAAACGGAGCAATTTGTCAAAGCAAACACTGAGGCCAACATGCTCTATCACAGAGATTAAGGTCGGGGTCAGACAGGACCGGAGGCCCGGACCTTCCCAGAGGACGCAGTCTGTCATTGAGGGTGAGATGTGAGATGTGAGGGGCCTGCGGATGAACACTGGGAACCAGGTGACTGAGCTGTCGAAAACACCTCACCGACAGGGGTGTTAACATGGATAGAGGCAGGGAACCGTGTGTGTATATGAGCATTATGAGCTTGGATTGTGTGCCTTTTAGACAGTTACATGAGGTAAAGCTGGTTCTCAGTTCGTCCTGTTGTATTTTGGGCTGCATGTTTATGATGAGCATGAAGATTATTTTCGTTCCGTTTCTTCTCTATGAGACAGCAAAAAGACTATGCATGTTGATTTCTGTCAAGCTTCTAAAGAGGTAGCCATGACAGGAAGAGCATGAAGGTCTAAACTGGGATGACATAAATTATACACTTGGTCAGCTATTTTTTTCATTGCAGCTGAATACTGTGGCGCAACTGTGTCTGATTCACCAGGCGGCTGCAGGGTTTGTTTGAACTTTATGACTGAGCTGAACTACTAACTGGACATATTGATGATCAGTGAAGCAAACCACAGGAAAGATCTTCAAAGAAACCATGACAAAAACCCCAGAGGAACCTTTAGAAAACACAGAAAACAGCAATGCACTATTGTTGGAGTACAGATCGCGCTTTGTGATAAGATCGTCCTTTGATTCATAATTAAAGGACAATAATGTGTTCCATTATTCCAAGAATGACGGTGTGGGTTCATCCGGCTGTCATCAATTATTATGTGTACACAGTCTACAGTTTCCTATCAGTTACAATTTCTCAATAAATACAATAAGACTCTCTGTTTGAGAAACGACGAATCACGTGCAGAGATTTCAAAAGAGAAGTAACAGTTGATACATGACCTAACTTGAACTGCAACCCTGTTGTATTTCACACACATACTTGCAACGCTAATAAACAGATAATAGACATCGACTCCAGACAGGCTTTTTTTTTTTTTTAAATCTACAATCAGCCTAAAGGCAGCACGGCAGAAAAAGCTCCCAAGAAAATCATTATGAGCCAAATTCTGAACAGAAAAAGTGAGAAAAAGCAAGTGAGAGCCAGTGGAAGGGGAAACAGAGCAAGGCGGACAGGAAGTGACACCATTCCCTGACACACATGGCTCACTGCCAGGAAGTCCCTCGTTCACTTTGCTCCAGCACACTTGATACAGGACCCTTATGCCTCAGCATTTAGGGGACCTCTGGGAATCCGGCCACAACTCATTCATATACAACTACGCACGATCAAATACGCACACATAGACACAGCCGTCAGACAATACGCACTCTCTTCAGAGGACCCATTAGTATTTCGAAGAGAGCTCCTGTGTGCACACTCGGGCTCATTGTTCCTATTCTCACCGTGGATTAAGCCAACTGAGCAGTCACAGAAACTGTAGCAAAATAGGCCCTAATCTCTACGGCGGCCTCCCGTTTCCCTGAATGGAATGTGTGCATGAATTAAATCAGGAGTAATTGATGATGTAAACCTTTCCCATGGGACAGTTTGCCTCAGCATTCATCAGGGAGCATGGGAGTGGTACACCTGGGGTCAAATCACATTTAAAACCAGCAAGAACCGATTCAATTTGTTTTAAAAGGTCTTATTGATAACATTTTTATGTAGACAAATATTTTCAAAAAAAGAATACATCTACAGAGCCTTTAGAAAGGTAAGATAAAAGTATGTTTTTTCCTGAAAAAAAATAATATTATTGTGAATTAGTCATTTTTTAAATTTCGCAATTGGTTTCCACCCAGCCAATAAATGACGTTAGTATCACGTGGTATCTCTGGGTGGTCAGTTAGAGTGGAAAAAACAGCTAAGATTGACGGTAAGTGCGTATGGAGGGAAAATGCAGCATCTATGTTATCGATGTTATCAATAGCACCTTTAACGCTTTAGCAGACATCTGTCAAAGCAGTTGCCAATCACAGAAAACAATACGAAAATGAGACGAGAAGACTCTCCTGTGTCTTAAAAAAAATGCTTGTAGACAACACCAGTAAACGTTGTGTCGGTTGCACCTTAGGCAATCAACCCTGTGACAGATACATCACCACCCTACCATCTCTAATGTCAAGGCAAGTCAGGGCATGATCGATGCCAGTAAAGCCTCTCTCGTTATTTGTTTGAGAGCATGTATGTGTCATTGTAAATGTCGGGTTACCTAAGAACAAATGATTCACTCGTGGGAAATCATGTGCTCTGTGGGAATCTCACCGGATCAGACCAGTATTTTTATTTTTTTTAACTCTGAGAACTAACCTGTGTTCTTTAGTTTCAGTTGGGACACTGGATTAACTCATAGACATTTTGCGTGTGCGTGCTTGCATTGTCACGTGTATGATGAACACACACATTGTACTTTGTGGCAGGGCAGAGGTTATTCACTCTCAACTGCTGCCTCTGTATTTATCATTTTTATACATCTAAATACGCACTTAAATCTGTACAGTTACTGAAATAATCTGACCAGATCGATCTGAGCTGGCTTTTTAGAGGGGAACTACGTCCATTTTCAAAATTCGTACATGTTATTCCTATGGTCGAAGACAGACCAAAAAAATATTAGTATACATGAACAACTCTCTCCCAAATCCAAAAATTAGAGTGCTAAAACTCAAACTTGTGATGTCATAGGGTATAAAGTCTCCATAGACAATGAATGGGGAGTGATATTATAGATGACACTGAGAGCACCCGGGGGAATGATCTGAGTATATGGGGACATTTTCTGTTTCACAACTGAGAACACTACAGTAAAATAAAGCTCATTTGGACATAAAAAAGAAATCCTTTCTGTGGGTCCACAGATTCAGTCTCCGATTCATTGTCTATGGAGCAGCTCCAGACTTTATACCCTATGACATCACAAGTTTCAGACTTCCTTCTTCTGGTTTCTGGCTTTGAGAGAGAGTAGCTCATGTTCACAAATATTGATTGATTTCCTAGGCCATGGAAATAACATATTGGAATTCTTAACGTGGGTGGTGTTCCCCTTTAAACCCTACTTAAGAAAAGGTCATAGGTCCTATAAGTGACAGTCCATGCATGTGCTCAATCCAATGCATGCACACTCTGCGCTCAAGTGTCCAGTGCATGCCTTTGTATAGTGTATGTGTGTGTGTGTGTAAAAAGGGGTGTGGGGGACTGACGGAAAATCCAAGCCGACCACAGGAATGTCTCAGTAACACGTGCATCAGGTTCCCTCGGCCCCGGCCTGCAAACTGACAGTGTTCTTTCATTGACACCTCTCATATACACCCAGCGCAGGGCAGGCAGGGCTAATGCACACCAGGCAGGGGACATATCCAAGACAAGTCCTCCGAAACTCCATGTGTTGACATAGCGGGGCACTCACGCTGATACATACACACACACACACACACACACACATTTGAAATGCTATACTTGCGAGGACATTCATCTCCTGGCCTCAAATCTTGACCTCTCTACAAAACACATCGACACTTTTATATTAAGCCTTATTTTTGGATATCGACATTGAATCAAATAACTCCCTGACAGGTGACATTGCTGCTCATTGTTTTGAGTTGCTGATTTGTCAGGTGCACTAGCCCTCTCCTACCACCCCCCCATATAAAAACGTGGACAGCTGCTTCCAGCACACAAGCTCCCAGAAGCTGAAGGCTCGACTCTCTTAACTAGCCACTTGGCTTTAACTTAATCCTTAAATCCCTTTAATCTACTTCTACCTAAAACTTAAAATCCTTTCTTTCTTAAATATTAAGCTACTGGATATTTACAGCTATTGCACATCTGTCTATGACACTATATGTTGAGTCCTAACGTTAGCCTGTAATTGTTTTTTTTCAGTGAGGGTCAGCACATTTCGCAGTATAAAAGCAGGCTACAGCATTATACCGTACAGACGCTAGTGTGGCATATGCTTGCAGCTACTGTTTATGGATATGATTTAGCACATAACTGCAAGCTGGTTTTGCTGATTAGGGAAAGCTATAGGTTGTTGTGGCTATCGAGCACAGTCAGTACAAACAGACAATACCAACAGCAGCGATGTAAAGCAGTAGGAGAAGAAAGCACAGCAAAGCAAAACAAGATCACCTGAGAGACACGATACTGTACAGTAACATGATATCTACGCAGCTGTGCAGCAAAATCTCAGTTCTATTTCCGGAGAATAAGTTGTATATAAGCGATGATAGACTATACACTTTAATGAGGGCAGAACATCACATGCTGTATTCTACCTAAAATAAGAGGTGAGCACAAACACAACGTCATCACTTTGGAAAAATTCGGTCGGTTTAAAGCCTGTTAAGGACTCTTGGTCCTCATAAATATAGGAGTGTAAACACACACACACACACACACACACACACACACACACACACACACACACACACACACACACACACACACACACACACACACACACACACACACACACAGGTAAGCCAGTCTACAGCAACACAGCCTCCCCCTCCCCTTTAACTGTAGCGAGGGGCCCCCGTGGTCTGCATACTTTAATAACTCAACTCACATGGTCCAAAACTCCAGGGAAAACAGTGCAATACTTAATTACACCCAGTCAGACTTGAGCCAGAATGACATTCACTCCTCCTGCTCGCCTCTCTGCATGGCCTTCTGAGCTCTCAGGCTCTCTGACAGTATGGAGGACTATGGGGCAAATGACAAGGACTGAACCTGAATATCGATCTGCCATTAAAATACTGATATAATCATTGTTTTGACCTGTATTTATAGCCAATATGTTTTAAGTTTTTGCCTATACCCACCCCCCTAATCCCATTCCCAAATGTAGTCTGATTTTAGGGGACTTCCAACTTCACATTAGACCCATCACTTCACTGCAAACTGCACTGTATGTCATGAACTTAAACTGTATTTCAGTAGTTCCTCCACAGAGTAAAACTCACACAGACATCAAAAGTTGAAAATTAGTTTCCAGACGGCATGTACTGTAAAATATGAGAAGCTTTGCCTTCAGTATGGAGCTACAGGGGTAAACAACTCAGCGCAGCAGACACAGGGGATACCAACTTTCTGATGTGGTTCTACTAAATCAGGTCTCTAATTGGAATCATAATCAGATTTAAATATTGGGTTTAGCACCAGGCTGCCGTGGCCTTACAATTTGCCTGCCTGCCTCCAGCAACACCACGTGAAAAACGTCTTCAAAGAGAGCAGAGTGTGGTTTTGATATATCTGTATTGAAGAAATGTTCTGTTACTTGTAGTCGAACATTTAGGGGAGTTAATGTTTGTCTCAAGACAACATGAAGCAGACATCTCACATTCAACAAACCAGTCATCTGGCTGACGCAGGATACATCACCTATTTAATGAATGAATGCAGAAATCACTGGTGACAAAAAAAAAATCTATGTCAGTAGGAATATATTCTTGTTGTGGAAGATTACACAGTGTTTACGACAGTCAGTATCATTACTGTCTCTGTACGTCTCCTTGACTTACGTGCCTCCATAATTAGTGTATATAAAGCTCATACCAGAATAAGTGAATGAGTATACGACTTTCACTTCATGTCCCAACGGAGCTTCAGGTTATGAAACCGTCTGGCCGGGAACCAAAACAGATACAGATCTATAGCACTGTTATTGGCAAACTACTGTCTCAGTCATAAAGTAACTGTCAAATAGTGCAAACGCATTAGTATTTCAAACCCCAAACATCCGAAGCATTGATTTAGCTAATGTCCATATGAGAGTAAATGGGCCTGTGGGCACTGGCACCGAGATGAGAGGTAGATAGAGGAGAAGACAGCTCAAAGATTCTGAGTTTGTTTGACTCTTTTAATAATATTGTTAGAAAAGTTTTTTACATTAAGTGGACTAAATGTGGTACCCTCTCTGAAGTTTGTTTAATTAAAAGTGCTGAATCTGGGGAGGAGGGGATCTTGTCAGTTCTCTTTCATCACAAATCTGACATAATGTTATGGCCAAGAAGCGCTACTTCGAAATGGAAAGAAGAAAAGGTGACTGATGCTAGATGATAACTGATTTCTCCTTATACGAACCCGTTCCAATCTGCAAGGCAGGTGTAAAGCGTTGGCCACAAAACTACAGCTAATCAATCAACCACATGACTGCACTTTGTGTGAGACGCTATAGCAAAGAGGCAGAAGTAGTTCTCCTGAGTGAAAAGTGATGCACCTCACATTTGCATTTATGTATTAAGCAGTTCACAGGGTCACATCAATAGAAACGTATAGCAAGTTTGAATTCCTATACCATTAGTCCAGAGTGCATAAAATGTGTAATGTATTTATGCATCATTTTCTCAAGAGAGAAATGAATCCAGTCTGTGAAAAAAAACCTATCAATATCAGACACTCCTTTACTCCACGATGCACACATCTAAAATAAAAAATGAAATGCAGATGGTAGCATGTAAATCTCAAATTTATGCTTCGTTTTTCAAGCCAGAAATAACAAACTGCTGCTTAAAAACAAAGGTCTCACCAGGTATCTCTCGTCGTCTTTCATCCCTGGAGTGCGGATGAGGTGGTTCTGCTCGCCCCGCCAGTCACCAAATCGACGGAAGAAGTAGTTGGAGAGGAACCGGTTGATGGGGTCCCGGATTATGTTGATATAGACCGGCTGCTCTATCCTGAACCTTGCAGAGACAAATACAAATGCAAGTTAAGACCTGTGCAGAATTGAAATGCTGTTGTCAAGCATCATTGTACATTGGTGCACTACCGTACCTGGTAAAGTTGAGGAAGTGAACATGCCGTGTGTAGAGGAATGGCTGAGGGATAGTACTGATGTTCTTCATGAGATCCACCTGAAAAAAACAAAGAAAACAGTTAATTTCACGTGTCTTGCATAATTAATAAGTGTAAAACATATGTAGCTAGAAACAGTGACAGAATGCAAAAAAAACTCTAAATAAAATTAACTATTTTTTAATGCCTGTGTTTTATTTTTCAGTGGAACTTTTTACAGTGCCAGTTGTTCCTTTTTAAATGCCAAATCTTATTTTCAACGCTAAAACTTTGCTGTCACTGTTCTAGCTCCATAAAAACACAGCATCTGCCATAAATAGGGGCAATCATCTGAGACGCATAACGTCATGGTAGAAACCAAGCAATTATCACATTATTAGGTGATAATCCAAAGCATATGCAAGCTCCTGAGACTGTACACAGACTTAAAACAGAAACTGAGTGCACCTTACATTGATAGAAGCGTCCTAATAAACTAAATGTTGACAAAAACAAACATCTTCAGGTATCAGATAGAACCACGAGTTACCATCCCAAATGGTTGCATGTTTGAACTGAGCATAACATGAATAAAATGCACTTTGGCGGTGTTTATCTGGCTGTGGGTCTACCTTGATTCGATTTGCAGACTGACCTCACCACAGTTTCAACCTCTGCCTCGGCTGCACAGCTTCAGATTGTCTGGTTCGTCTAACAAGATTCATCACCATAGATCTAGTTTCCCCTCTGTCATGTCATGCACAGGAAGGCCAAGATTTTTAAAGCAATTATTCCAAACTTCTGCTTCCTCTACTGCTATGACAGATTAAAAAACAACCCAAAGGCTTTCCAGGTCTGCATGGAGAGGCAGGCTCACAGTAGCCAAAACAAACTTAGAGATAGCACAGTAGTTCCATATACAGTGCAGATCCCTCGCATTAGCTCTTTGACTGAAGGCCACGCAACAGAAACCGAATTCTTAGTCACTCCTCTCATAAATAGTTTCATATTGGAATAATTCTGTGTGTGATCCAGTTATCCCAGTCACATATGTAAGAAATAAATGACTAATAAGTTATGTTTCTGCACAAGTGGAGCACACAAATACATGTCTAATTTCAAAATAATAAAAACTAAATAGCTGTAACACGATAATAACACGTTAAAGCAAATTAGTTTTAACGCCACTAATTTCTTTAATGCATTTAAACGCAACTTTCAATTTTTAGGTTGCAGTGGGCTCAATTTGAAGCTAGAGTGAAGATACTGGCATCATATGAAACTAGAAAAACTTAAGGAATCTATCGGTACCAACAATGTCATAATAGCCTTTCGCAAAGAAGGCTAAATAACGCTCCAAACTTGCGCTAAATTTTGCTGAGGAAAAATTGTCATGGCCATTTTCAAATTGGTCCCTTGACCT
The DNA here is from genome assembly GCA_916701665.1 of Sebastiscus tertius. Classification (NCBI taxonomy): domain Eukaryota; kingdom Metazoa; phylum Chordata; class Actinopteri; order Perciformes; family Sebastidae; genus Sebastiscus; species Sebastiscus tertius. The sequence continues at coordinate 40,033 of CAKAOH010020630.1, forward strand.
CTGACCTCAAGATACAGTATGTGAATGAAAATGGGTTCTATGGGTACCCACGAGTCTCCCCTTTACAGACATGCCCACTTTATGATAATCACATGCAGTTTGGGGCAAGTCATAGTCAAGTCAGCACACTGACACACTGACAGCTGTTGTTGCCTGTTGGGCTGCAGTTTGCCATGTTATGATTTGAGCATGTTTTTTATGCTAAATGCAGTACCTGTGAGGGTTTCTGGACAATACTGGTCATTGTTTTGTGTTGTTAATTGATTTCCAATAATAAATATATACATACATTTACATAAAACAAGCATATTTGCCCACTCTGATGTTGACAAGAGTGTTAAATATTTGACAAATCTCCCTTTAAGGTACATTTTGAACAGATAAAAAATGTGAAATTATTATTATTGAGATTAACTACTTAAAATCATGCAATTACTCGCAATCACAGTTTTTATTGATTGACAGCCCTATTAAAAACACATAATGATGACCCAAATTTGTAAAAATTGATTGATTGAATTTTGTCTGGGTAATTAAAAAGCAGACTCAATTGAAAATACAGGTTCTGCCAGACTAAGTGCTAGAAGTATCTGAGATCAGACTTTTGGTTTTCCCCAAGTTTGTATATCTTGTGAGACCCATTTGTTAATGTTATTTCTAATTTTTCTCCTTTATCTAACCAATATGGAATGACTTATTCCACTGTAGCCTACTGCGGTCTTTGTCCTTAGCCAACTTCACTACTGGTCACGGGAGTGTGTAGACAGTCACGTCACGTCCCGGTTCCACCTTTGTGACACATGTTGTCCCCAGACGCTTCTTTTCTCCTGCCAGTAAGCAATACAATGCAACAGTCAACAGCTTATATCATCCTGGCATCCATGTGCTCCTTGTTGCAGGCCCCTCGACCAACGAGCAGAGACAAGGACATAATGATCCTTCACTGGTTTCCCACTAGAAAACTCTAACAATTGTTGCTAATCAGCCAGGCTAGACTAAAAACACAGGCAAGCACAGGGAAAAATAAAAAAAATAGTCCTCTACATGACTAGTCAAAAAGTCAAAGTTTGAAAGGGTAAACACAGGAATAATGAACAACAGCTGAACACTGCACATGGGGAATTCAACGAGTCCCTCTGTGACCCAGACAGTAACACACAGGCCAAGGGCAGAACACAACTGAAGACCAGGAAATGGGGGGAAAGGGGCATACACGTGGAGAAACAGATGAGGAGGGTTATTCAACAGCAGTTGTGGTAGAAACATATCGTCTTAGGATAGCCCTCAAATACCCCCATTGATCCAGATGCTGTTTTTGAAGGTTATGAATACAAATAAGGTCTAGGATTCCCTTCACAGGAACCCAAATGGGTTCTTCAGAAGAGCTGGTTCCGTCTTTGTCGCTGAACTGAACAACAGGGCTTCTAACTAAATGCTAAAGTTGGCTAACATGCACACATTGAAGGCAGAAGTGTGAGTGTGGGAGGTCAGAGACTGACATCTGGCTTGATGCAGACGACATGGAAAGCTGGATTAATCTGAAAATAGCAAGGGACCAGATAACAAGACAATAAACTATCAGTTGTGTGTGACAGCTTGACACAGTCTATGTGGAGTTCACACAGAGTTGGGAGTTCAGTATTTCTCATTTTCTACCCTTTAGGGCCAGTGAGAGAGCAGACTATAGCAGTAGTGTCTGTTGGAAGATCAATGGCATAGTCATACATAGAGTTATACTCTCTGTAAGAAAGCACGGTGCTTACAAAACCTTCATTGATCTGTCAGATCAAACTGTGGCAGCAGAAAAGGACACCGTCTGGGCAGACTCTATGTGCCACTTCTGCATTGCAGGGGATTTCTAGGTGCAATTTCTAGGTGATACCCTGATGAGGCTTCCAGGGAACATTCAAGGGAGCAGCCGTCGAGCCAAAACACTATCAATGACGCATTTCTTGGAAACAAAATCCATCACCGAGAAATAACAAGTCTGGTTGTTTCACGGCAGTAGCATAAAGTTTAATGAGAGAAAAAGAAGAACTGATTGAACTCAGACAAAGTTCAGAGAGGTGGCTCTCCTTCACTCCAACCGACAGACTTCAAACACGCTGTCAGTTGGAGAAAATCCTTCTATTTCTTCTTTTCAATTTGAATGACCCTTGATGTGAGGAGCAAATCCTAAATAAATGAATAAAATATGAATGCACCACTTCACACAGCCTCTTCAAAATACTGACGATCTACTAAAAGTGTTATTTCTCAATGCTTACTACCATACCAGTTTGTTTTCCTTAATGATGTTGTTTTTCTTTTGTATTTATGGTCATATAACTATTTATACATGCATGTGACATTGCTGCAGCACACATATTCTGAAATATCCAAGTTTATCCTGAAAAAAAAGGATGTAAATAACATGATTGTGCATGACAAGGTTGAGGATATACTGTATACCGGAGAGCAGGTAGACTAAAACCCGAGAGTGGCAGAGTGAATCAATCTTTATATAAAGATCTTTCAAGCAGAGTGCATTGATCAGCTGAAGGAACTGAATGTCCTGCTGTCATAAACTATGTAGGCACCTGTTACGTCACAGCGAGACTATTTGGACAGCAACAGTAATATGTATACTTGTTTATGTACACAGAGAAGTTAATCTGAGGCCCCAGTCAGATTCGGGTTTAACACCCTCCCTCTTCTCTATAAACTCAGTACATTTCCACTCACTCTGCTTTTTGCACTTTCTGTGGATCTCTCCGGCTATAAAAAAGTTAAACTTTCATTAGCTTTAGAAATTAATTCACCACTCCGGGTCCCTCCTGCATGCTCTGTCTCTACCAATCCATTACAATTCTACACAAAAAAAGTTTATTTTCCGCAAAAACTGCCGTTAGTAGTCCAGACCAATTAGCCCAGAGCTCCCCCTCCCCCACACCCAGGTTGATGTGCAGACCCTGAACACATTTGGCACATTTTGGTGTGTGTGTGTTTTCTGACCCAGCCCTCTGGTCTGTCTGGCCAGACCCCCCTCTCATTTACCAGGGAGAGAGCTGCAGGGAGACAGAGGGGAAAGTGGAGGACAGTCTGAGATTCCAGGCATACCTGCAACCCCCTGACCCGCCCCCACCGCCTTCCTGAGCCCCCGTGGCGCCCGCACAGAGCTCATCAGGGGGAAACGTAGGAATTGCCAAAAACCACCGAACGCTACGCTGATCTGCGTTCAACTAAATTAAATATGTCTCTATGAAATATGAAATAATCAACACCTGTGTTAGAGACAAAATATGGAAGCTAGACATTATAGAAAAGGACTCAAGGAGTCCAGATATTATAGCAACTGCTCATACGAAGTTCTGCTAAATGAGTCTTTATACAGCACACAGGAAGTGAGAGCTTTACTTAATATCCTCAATTAAAAAAAAAGAAAAAGTTACATTGCAAAAAAGACATCTGGCTTGAAATCAGAGTTTTAGCAGCCACTTCAAACCGAATTTCAACTTCTTCTAGCACCCAATCCAATTTTCTGTAAGTGGCCACAGGCAAACTGTTGCTTCGAGTGTAGCTGCTGAGATGCTACCAGGGAATAACTGTTTACAATCTCTGTTTGTACTGGGGGCCAGTCGCTTTTCGGTGTTTGCGTATCTGTGGCTGTGTGATGCAGATACCCAAGGTTAGCGGCTGCAGAGCATCTGTCTGCTGGTTAATGTTTTTGGTAAGTGGGAGGAAACAGGAACCCACATGAACGCAGACACACTTACAATAAAGATGCTTGTCTTTCTGTTTCTGGAGGATTTGAAGGAAGTTTGTTTTTTTTTTAACCAGGAAATGTCTTAAACCTCTCTCTCCCACTGAGCTTGTTCTCCCCTTACTGAAAGGGACAGATGGGTCACTATACGGCATAAAGCTGCAGAAGCTCTGCAAAGTTCCAGACGCATAAGGCACCTTCACTTTTTGGCAACCCACACACAATCCTGGGCAAACCCATTAGCGGACTACTGGGCGAGCCAGAAAGGAAAACGGTCCAAAACTCGCAGTCTGGAGCCAGAACCACAACTGATGAGACCAGCATCTCTAAACTTAGGCGACGCGCGTCTGCATCTGCATAAGTCAACACACACAGAGAAGTACACACGCAAATAAACGCACAAAGATGGAGCTACGCTTTACAGAATCACACGCAAACACAAGCACAGACGTACACTCTCAAACAGACCCCCCCCCCTTACCCCCATCTCGCACAGACACTGGAATGTGGAGCATTGCTTGGGACCATTCACAGAGATGTTTTATGTCTAATGGTGTTCTGCCACTGTGTGCAGCCAGCGTTTCAGGGTTTGATGAATGGATAAACAAGTAGCTGTTTCAATATTGGCTTAACGTTTACATCAAATCGGTCAGTAATGGTCAGAGTTATTTATCGTCTGCTGACCATTCACAAGTGGTTAGCAGTAGTTCATCCCTAAAGGATGCTGTTGATAACGTCATATGAGGATGTGAGTCACCGTTGCAATACTCCCACACAAACACACAGTTAAGTCACTTTATCACTCATATGACTGGAAGAGGCATTGTATCAGTGGTAAATGCCATTAGCAGAAGTGCATATGGGGAAGTTTGGGCGTTGTGCTGATTCCAAGGAAATAAGATATTTCTTCTACTGAAGATTGTTGACCTCAATCGGGATATGTCCAAGGTCAATGTCAAAGTAAATAAGTGCATTTACCTACTGTATACTGTATACTGTATACTTCAATGTTTCCAATTTATGCTTGTATTTGACAACATTTCTGGGAAAAATATTGTACTTTTTATTTCAATAGTTATTTTTGGATGGACTGCAGAGGGCCGGCTCTACAAAAGTCTGTCACTGAGTGACTGACTGAGTGATGAAGTTACACAATCGGTCAGCCAAGTGTTTGAGTTTCCTCATCAGCCGTTGCTCTTTCAAAATGAAAATGCGTGGAACCATCCTTTATGCAAATGAGCCAGTCTAGCGCGGCGCGTCCAGCTTGCGAAACTTGGACCAAGCTGTCAAACTAATGACGATCTAGTTCTGAAATGAAAACTGGATTCAGCAGTGGTATAGCATATTTGTTGCTTAAAATATTTACAGAAGTAGATTTTTAGTGGATTCTTTAGACGGAATAACAGAAAGTTTATGAGCAGGTCGCCATGTTATTTCCTCGAGGGTATATACGTCACTGCTTGAATGGCCAGTTGAGAGGAGCAGCGCGTCCCCTAATGTCCTCGCCGGACCTGCTGGACATGCACTGCTGGATTTAACATTATAGACATCACCACTGACTATTTGTATAACAATTTAGCCACAAATTCACAGCCATTTAAGACACACACACACACGGTCCAGCCATATACTCGGTTTTGACCAAGCAATATATTACGTTGTAAAATTCCTCTTTCCTCAGTAATAATAATAATCCAATAACATAGAGTTTAGAGTTGTGAAGGTATTTGCAAGGGTAATAAAACACTATACACTAATAGAAAAACAGGATTGTGCTGGTGAGATTATCATACCATATACACATATTTTAGCCTAAAAGGGGCCACTGTTCATTTTGAGTACTTTTAATATTTGTGTACATTTTGCTCTTATTAGAGTATGTCAAGTGTAGTGGAGTATTTTTACACTGTGGTATCTGTACTTTTATGTAAGGTCTGAATATTTCTTCCACCACTGGGTTATTGCTCAATTAAGTTGTTGCTCTCACAGGAGCCTGAACTTAAATCATGTGGTCAAGGCCAGGTCTCTGTGAGCTATCCTGCCAAAGCCGGGGCTTGTTTTGGAGCTACACTTTGGAGTCATGTTCACATCCAAACACACTGTGCCCAGTAAATCAGATCCTAACGTAGTTGGAAAATCTTTTATTTACATTACTTATTTGTTTATTTTACGAAAACAGGGGTTCGTGGAAAAAGCCATAAGAGAACGATTACGTGTGTTTATCACAAAAAATAAAAATCAGTGCCATTTAGATATGCTTTATGCACATTAGCAATTGCGTTGGCATTCCCACTGGCACAGGCCAGCACTTGTTAGTGCTTCAAAAGGCTGTGGTTTTTTAAACGAAAGCAGTTTTTCCTCTGTAAAGCCAACGCTCATGTCCTCGAGATATTTCAGGAAGTAATAAAAGGAGATTCCTTATTCTTCAGCCTTGTTCTCACAATGAATGAAAGACAAACACTGACTGAGCTCCTGCTGCTGTTATGTGTTCGCTGTGACCACAAAGTTCAGTGCAAAATACAATTAAGTACAGTTTTTTTTTTTTCCAAATACTGAAAGTGTTACCTTATATATACTGAGGGTTGTTTTTTTTTAAGGATTTGACAACAGCAGCTGCTTTGAATCTGTTTGTTTCAATTAAAGTTACGTGATTCAAACCTGGCTGAATATTTATATAGAGATGATGAATGCATAAAGTAGCGGCTTCAGAAGTGGGATCTGAAAGCCACAGAGTCCCACAGGTTAATCTAATTTAATTTATTTCCTAGATGTTATCAGCATAATAAAAATTACTGAGCGTATGACAATGTAAAAAGATAAAAATGGAAATCTGAACATCAATATTTCCATGATTTGGGCAAACTCCATTATCTGATGAAGATAATGTGATGTGATGAAGAGCTCCAGCAATTAAGGCACTTCATGCTAATAAATCCCCTATCCAACTCCAATCTTCTTGGGTATTTAATTAACTGGAGGTGTAACAATTACTCGTGTCGACCACACAATGGAGAAATGACAAACTATCATGAAACCTCCGACCCTTAAATCCATCCCCTATCTGCACCGTCATCTCCTTTCCTCTTACCTGTTCATGTTTCGTGAGGCGTGTTTTATTGTGGATGTCAGAGGAGACCAGGTTGAACTGGTGTTTCTCAGCCAGTAATCTCAGCAAGATGACCACCGTCCGGCTGCCGCACTTCCCCACACGGTTATAAACCACCTGGCTGGGGAACGGGAGCACCTGCGAACACACGCAGAAATACATAAGGAGAAAGAAAGACAAAAAAAAACAGTGATCTATGGATTAAACTGTTTCTTATTGTATGTTACTCTCACTGGTGTTAAGTATGTTAAGATGTCACTATATGAATTGTACTGATGTGTGTTCAATTTAGGGCTGTCTCCTCTTAGTGGATTAGTCGACTAATCGTAATTTTTTTGGTCTTAGTCGACTAAGATTTAGTAATTTTTTATCCTTTTTTGATGCTGAATGAAAACTTATGAAACTTATGAGCACATCTGTGATAAACAAAAGATTTAAAGTGGTGCTTTTGTGTGGTTCTTTGTGGTGAAGCTCACTTTTTACAGATCTGTTCATTAAATCAATAAATGTATGAGCTTAAGTCGACTAAGAATTTCTTCAGTTGAGGACAGCCCTAGTTCTATTTATAGCACGTTTCAGGGCACCGGTGTGTCGAACACAACTGGCCGTAACAGATGGTAAAGGAAAAGACACAAAGTGTGAAAAGTGATACAAAGAGGAGGAAAAAAAAAGGACAAACACAAAGGAAATTCATCAAGTTCTGGCTGGATTCTCTTGCCTCTTTTCCTGCAACCTTTGACCTTCTGTTGCTCACAATGTATTCCCTTTCAGTTACAAAACACACACACACACACACACACA